>RJWM01016010.1:0-46480 GCA_004363535.1 Dasyprocta punctata | reverse complement strand
TAAGCCAAGAGAAGCACCTGCATGCTATGGAAAATAATCACAGGCAATCACATGTGTTGAGTGTGGAACTAGAATAACAGACACTACCAGGATTCTCATTCTGAAGATAAAAAGACTGAGTTTCTGAGAGGTTTTATTTAATGCCCAAAGTCAATCCAGGTATGGTGGTACATAACTAGCATTCTGGGAGACTGAGGCAAAAAGATCTCAAGTTCCTTCTCAACTTAGTGACTTAGTGAGACTCTGTGTCAATTTTTTTTTAATGGGCTAGGGAGGTAGCTCAGTGCAAAGGCCTTAGAATCAATTACCAGTACTGTGTACCACCCTCCAAAGCCCAAGGTCACAGTAATGCTAATGGGTCACCAGTAAGAGGCAAAAGTGGAGCTGAAGCCACTTTCTGATAAAAGATCCATTGTCACCTACCTTTTGCTTCTTAATGGTCAGCCACAGGGCCCTTTCTCTAGATAGTAGGCTTATGCAGGTACAATCACTAACAGTTAGCACTGTGCAGCATATTAGGCTTTCTTTGTGTGTGTGTGTGTGTGTGTGTGTGTGTGTGTGTGTGTGTGTGTTTTGTGGCACCGGGGATTGAACTCACAACCTTGTGCCTGACAGACAGGCACTTAAGTCACTGAACTAAACTCCCAGCTCTAGCTAAACTCCCGGCCCTTAGGCTTTCTTAAAATGCTACCCCATAATCATTACACTGACACTTAAGGAAGGAAATACTTTTATGCCCACTTTTCATAGGAGCAAAGGAAGATCCAGAGCAAAAGTCCTCAAGCGTTTTAGTGATACAAAACCCAGTTTATCCTCATTCTTTCTCGGATAGCCAGCAGGGGGCTCAGAACCAAGGACAGCAACTGGCATTTTGGGAAGGGACTAGCATGTGGATGACCAGAACTTCAGTGGAGTCTCTGTGAAGTCAAGGACCTTCATGACTGTGCCCACAGTCTCCACCAGCATATGGATACAGATCTGTGGAAAGAAAGATGCTTCTACAGCTGGGAGAATGAAGACTCTGGGCTCTGATTTCTCCATTGATGAGATGCAGGTTGTTTCATGATTATCACCTAGGCCTTTTCATTCCATTCCTGTGCTGTATGATAACCATACAGAAATGTGTGAATAAAGTGACTGTGTTCCATTGGCATCTTATTGGATTAGCTTGTGACCTGGGGGACACTCTCAGTGCCAAAGATCATAACCCTTCACTCTCTATCTTTTTGCAAACGAAACTGACAAAGCACTCCCAGAGCTCTCTGAAGTAACCTCATTTGTGAACTGTGACTCTACATGTTTTCCTCCTGAGCAGCATCCCTCATCTTCTCTCATTCTAGGAAACAGGCAAGATACAGGTAATGGCACCTTCAGTGTTGTGCCAGAATCAGTAGATTAACCAAAGTAATCTGACACATGTAAAATGAGGCTGCTTATCAACAAAGAAAATGCCCAGTAGCTTTTAGGGATGCAGAAGGTACCTGCTGGCTGCAAATCTCTCACTTGTGTATTGGAGTTTGATACTTAATATTCAAACCCAAAGGCAGGTTGGGTACTCAGAGGACAGAAATTTGTAATGGCACAGAGATCCACAGACTGACAGGTGATATGTACAAACCTCTGGGGTAAAAACCCACTTAAGACTTTCTGCCACAGATGGAGTTGGAGGGGAGTAAGGGAAGGAGAGAGACAGGGCGAAGGGAAAAAAGAAAGCATGGTCACAGTGCAAACAATAAAGATTATCAAATGCTAATTCTGCCTGAAAATTCCCAAGTATAATTCAATAAACTGGCAGTGCTGGTAGGAGTGTAGAAGCACACTAAATAAAATATATCTTTCTTACCAACTTATCTCCTTACACCATAGGGAATCACGTAAAAATACAATACAACAGCTCATTCCTCCTATTCACATTCATTGTGTTGGTACTCATTATTTTCCTCACCAGGGACTGAAAATAAAGAAATGTTTCCAGAGTCACACATCATAGCAGAGTGCATCCAAGAGGACCATCTAGTACTTATGTGCCAATTGGCAAAATATGCTTTTCTAAGCACTCCTAAATCTGATACACCCTATGGGCCATCCATTAACATTTATGTCCTCTCTTGAACCTCCTGCAGGTCATGGCACAGAGCTTGTACTCCATACTTGTTGATGGATTAGAGATAGTTTTTACGTCTCAGAAATTTTGAGCTGAACCTGCTTGGTCTATGTGAAAGACCACATGCTGGAGGTGAGGATATCTGTACTGTATTTGAAACACTCACTGGCTAAATCAATATATGGAAAATTTGCCAACACTTAAAACTCAATATCAAATATTTGTCATTCTGATTTTTCTTGATAAGTCACAATTCACAACCACACTGGGACCAAGGTCCTGTGTGGGTCAATCTGAAGATCAGAGAGGCTGGGGCTTCCTTCAGCAAGTGGAGCCTGTGATGTCCTGAGTCCCACCTATTTGTGTGGCTTCTAAACTTGGCACTCACACTCAATTTAGTCTCATGGTTAAATATCTGTCAGGTAAGAAAAACAGTGTATTTTCATTTTATTCTCTGCAATAATTTTTCTTTCATCTTAGGGTCAAAAATTCCACACAATCCCTCTGCTTTTCCCCCTTGAATTCTGAGATGGTACAAACCCCTGCAGGTATACGGGCCTTAGAAAGAAAATGGAATTGGATGGAATTCTATGCTAGTACAGCCATGTATAGTCCCTTCTTGATTTATTGTACTTGTAGAAATATGCCCAAAGAGGGAAGAAATTTCATCCAACAACTGAGATTTGAAAAACATAGCTGTGATGATCATGGCTTGCATATGCAAACTTCAGTGGCTCTCTGCTGGCTCTAAAATGCTGAAAAGGGCCTTAGCACCACATCTATGGAATAAACAAGATGATCCACACCCTACCTTTGCAGGATTTTTATCCCTCAAAAATTTCATGTTCATTGCCATCTAGTCTCAAGTATTTCTCTGAAATTTGAGGTTTTACTTATTTCCTTTGACTGGGATCACATGCTTGAACTTTCCGTATAGGAAAATCACACTAAAGCTTAAAGGCCCAATTTAAATATGTTTTCCCAGTAGGGTTCTTCCCAGCCCATTTGAGCTGAGACAGTCTGTCTCTACCTTGTGTTTCACTGATCTTGTATTTATCCAGTTCTCTAAGATACACAGAGATACACCCTATCATTCATAGGGGTATCTATCTCACAACTATTTATCTCACAGATTTTTGTCGCTTGCTTCTCTGTAATCTCAGACTATGAGATTCTTGAAAGGAAGAAATTATTTAACTTTGTATTCCCCAAACTTATCAAAGGACTTGGCAATGCAGAGGAGCAACGGATATTTAATGAATACCCTTACAACAAATATTCAAAGCAGAAAATGATGAGCAGAGACAGTAATAGGAATATTCAGGAGAGAGGCAGAGGTTAAATCTTGCTGGGGAAGATCAAGCATAGGTGAATGGGTTGTGTAAGTTTTAGAAGTAATCTTGTATCATCACTAAGAAGGCAGACTTTGAAGCTAGATTGTATGGGCTTAAACCTTATACCAAATATCTCCTAGCTTTATAATTTTGTGCAAGTTACCTTTACTTCCTAGGTATTTCTTTCCCCATCTATAAAATGACATGATTAACATTATCTACTAAATAGGATATCATACAAATTAAAGATTCTGCATATATAAAGCACATAGTAAGTGCTTATTAATATTAGCAAATTTATTTGAAATTGGAAGGCTATAAAGTGTAGATAAGATTTGGAGGTAAAGGACCAGGGATTTAGCTCAGTGGTGTAAGTGCCTGCCTGGCAGGCGCAAGGTTGTGAGTTTGATCCCCACTACCAAAAAAAAAAAAAGGATTTGGAGGTAAAGGGGTTCACATTCCCCCAGATAGAGGGAGCAGCATGAATACAGGAAAGAAATCCCAGAGGTTACAACACTATCATCTATGGTATGTCCCTATGTAATCTGGAGGACAAGATTGCATCAGGTTGGAGCCAGGGCTTTGAATGCCAGTCTAAAAATTCTGAATTGTATTTCGTGAGAAATGGAGAATGAAAATGTTCAGAGATTCAGCTCCTTGGGCTTCAGTTAACTACATGGGGGAAGTGAGAAATATGGTAGATGTTTAAATTTTTAAAAGCTATTACAGTAAAAGACCCATTGCCATGAATCTCCAAAATATTTGTCCTTGCTTAGAATACAATTATTCCATTGTTCTTGTCACTTTCAGAAGCACTTGTGAAAGATCGTTTTTTTTTTTTTTTCTAGTGTATTTAGTTGAGCTCCTTTGACTGACTTGATGTCTTGAATTGATTCAAAACACTTATCTTTCATGGCCATTTTGACTTTGGCGAAGAGCCAGAAGTCACACATTGTCAGATGTGGTGAATAAAGTGGATGAGTGCCCACCATAATATTTTTAAGAGCCAACTTTCCTTTTGGATGATATGTGGTGATGGCATTCACTGTATCCACTGTTGATATCAGGCCTCATTATGACACTCAAGAAAGAGGACTTTCAGAACTGCTTCAAAAACTTTCAAGAACAATGGAATGAAATATGTGTGTTTAAAGTCAGGAGGAAATAGTTGGGGGGATTAGTGGTAATATATCTTCTACTGTAATTAATTTTTAAGATTTAAACACACACCATATATTTTGATCACCCTTCATATTTATTTCACACAACTCTTTTCATACCCAAATTCAGAGCACCACAAAGCTGGCAACAGGTATGTACGTAGTCACCAGAAATAGGTAACGCACTTTTTGACAGTATGTGCAAATAATACAGTTCATCTGGAGAAGCAAAAATCAGTCTTGAGTACATGAATTTCTGGACTGAAGATAAATTGACTACATTTTCCCCCTTAAACATTATCTAAAACTGTAAGATGAAAGAAGAGTAAGGGCCAAAATGAATGTAAATATTAATAGACTGGTTTCAGGGTTAGAATGCATCTGTGACATTGAATTATTTAGGAACTTTAATTTCTGGGTAATCTCCCAGGACTATGTCCCATCAGAGAAAAATTCACATGTAATTAAGTTTCATTTTTTAAAAAGAATCTCTGTAGAACTATTTCTCCTCATGAGAAAACATGAGATACAGCTCCTCCAGAGTGCTGATTGTGATGCTTTATCAGGAAAGCCAAATTCCTTCATTAATTGCACTTTGCTTAGTTTAACACCCAAGTCCAAAGAGAAATCAGCATGTATTAGTAATGCCATAAAAAATGCATTCTTTATTCTGTATGATACAGACAAGAACACATGCATGGGCACCCACACATCACACACACATGCACACACACACACGAAGTCTGCATTTTTAAAAAATCTTAAAAAGGAAAGAAGATAAATTAATGGGAAGAGATCTGGGAGAAATAGCACATCCCTATAACTCCTCCCCCTTCTCTGATCCAGTCCTGCCAAGAGAATATATTATCTATATCTAGAAAAGTTTAGTTACCCCTATGTTCTACAGTACAAATGATAATATCCTTCATTTGTAATTGTATATTTTACATAATAATAAAACAACCAGCACCAATTTTAACTGATCACTAGCTAGATTCTGATTTCTTTTTGCCTGCAGGCAGTGAATTCATTTTAGCCACAACAGAAAGGTTGTTATGTCCTTATTTTCCTTTTTTCCCAACATTCTGTATTTTATTCATATGACATTAATGCTATTTATCATAAAAATCCATGTCAGTTCTTAATACATATGAAACTAATTTTCCTTTTCAGGCAAAGTGGCAGAATTCATGAAATGCTGTTTTTTTAAGTGCAATGATCCAAGCAATATCTCCCTCGTCTGAAAATGCTGTAGCCACAATCTGTATTTCTAAACTTCTTCGCCTCATTTTGCTTAAAAGCATTTGTTATCCCTCACGATCATGTTACCTATTCTCCTATCCCTACTCTATACTCCCCTCATTAAGCTGTTATAGTCTCATTTTGTTCTCAACTATCAAAGGCATTTGGATTTCCAAACTTTCCCTCTCTTTCTACACTGCTTCATGAAATTATTCTTCTCCTACTGTGGGCTGATTCGTCATTTTACTCCTTCAATTTGCTCTCTTTTACTGATGGTTTTAAATCTCAACTACATGCAAAAGACATTTGAATTATTTTATTCCTTCAAATAGCCTGAGAAGATATTTTTCCCCCAGGATGCATCCATCCCTTTCTTTCCATTTTACAATTCTTACTTGATGCCTCTTCTTGTACCACAGCTAGCTATGTTTTGAGTCAAATCAGTCTCGTTTGTGGATTAGACAGATGCTGGACAGCAAGAAGACAGAGAGATGCTCGATTAAAGCAGCATGAGAGACCAGAATCCTGGCTACTTTCAATGAACAGCTAAAGTTCTCTAACACAAGTGTTAGCAGATACATAAAGGTCTTTCTTCCTCTGACTGCCGTGATTAAAACGGGGTTGATTAGGATGGTGCTAGCCAGGACCCCAGCTGAAATAAATGACTTCCTCACTCTCTATTGATTATGCAAGAGGTACACCAGTGGGGTTTTATTCTTTGCAGCACCAATCACAGATAAAAGGCCAACTTATACCATCAATCTATACCACCCTTCCCAACAAATCAATGAAACAATACCTCTGTCACATCTTCACAGAAAAATCCTATTGTTCAGAGATTGCTCAACAGTGTCATTTGGAGGAAAGATCATCCACATTACAAAACAGATCTGCACATTTCTTTGTTATTCTAAAAATAACCCCCCACCAAAGTTATTCCATAACTTGTGCACAAATCAAGGGCATAGTTGGTAAAAATGATAAAAGCTTATTCTGTTCAGAGTTGGAGCTGAACTCAATTGCTGCGTACTTTTCTCACACTGCTAGGAGCTAAAGAGATTGGTTCTGTACCCTCCTGGGGGTGACAGTATTAATGAGAAGCACTGCTTTGAAAACTAATGTCTGGGAACTGCTGCTGGTTCCTGTAGGCCAGAAAACCCCAGGATTCCAATCTGGCCATTCCAAGTGGGGACTGTCAAAAACACCTCTAAAATTCATGCAGAACAGAGGTACGTGGAGGTGTTTAACCACCTTCTGATTATAGTCCTGGGACCTTGTTCCAGTCACTGAAGTAATGACAACAGGAGTGGACAGAGTGCTTCTCAGCTTGATCTTGAAGCCAGATTACCTGACTTCAAAACTTAATTCTGCTGATACCCAAGAGTGAGACTCAGGCAAATTATCTTACCTAGAGAAATTTCATTGTTTCATACTATAAGGTGTTGATAATAAAAATGATAGCAGACTCTACCATGGCAGATTTATGTGAACTGTAAAGAAATAATACATACCCACTAGTCAGTTTGGTGCATGGTACTTCCATGATCAAAATCCTGGTTACTCAAAGTGTGGTTTAAGGCTTGGTGGGATCCCAGCACTGAAAGTTCATTAAAATCCAAAATAACAGGCTCTTCCTAACACTTGCCTCATCAGGATTTGTGTTTTAACAGGATCTCTTAGGCAATTCATATGCACAATACAACTTTAGACACATTGCTACAAATAACTTTTCATATCATTCAGATAAGCATTGTTGACCTCGAAAATTTTCTCCATACGTTTCAACAACACAGAGATGAATTTTTAGGAGAAATATTTTAACTACATGTAAGATGAATTAGAAAGCATGCACATCTCATTTGGGTGCCACATGAAGCTGGATATCAACTCACAAACTGAAATATGAACTGGTTTAGCAGTGTCACAAATACCTTAGGATGGTTGTTTACAGAGAGAAAAAGAGTGCAGCATGCAAATTTTAATAATACTTAACATTGCTCATCTTTCTTCAGTAGGACTTCAAAACTTCAAAGGTTTTGGGAAAGAAAAGCATGTGTATGTCCAGAAGCCTCACCTGAAGATAAGTTTTCCCAGTATTTCCTGAAGATGTTTTTACTAGCTCAGGAGTAATATGTTGGTAATCTTAGAATTTCCTCATACTCAAATAAATATTCTTAATTTTAGACAACTAGAATTTTCCCACATAATTTTCCCATTCTCAGAGAGCCAAATAATAAAAGATGTAAAAAGATTCTACTATGTGTTATATAGGTGTATGTCTCTGAAGGTGTATATATGATTGTTTATGGACATCTGAAGAAGCAATCTGCAAGATTTTCAATTCCTACTTTTCTGTTAAACATTTGGTAACATAAAATGTTCATGGATGTTCAACTATGTAGGAGGTACCTCCACCCCGCATTAGTAATTGTGAGGATGATGCTAGATGCCTCCACGCCGAGAGACTGCCATGGTATTTGTCACTGAGGCCCTAATATCTAGTACTATATCTGACATTCAGCAGGTCCTCAAAACACATCCATTGGCTAGTTAAATAAAAAACATATTCACATATACCAATTATAATATAGGGCTGTTAGCATGTTTGTTTTTACTGAAAATACAACCAGCATAATTTCAAGCTTGAACAGATGGATGAGATAGAGCAAGCAACACCATGACTATTTTTGGTGGCATTCGTTGGCCATTTTAAATACTGATTAGTCACTTTGTTCCCCTAACCCTCTCTTTTAATTTGATAGCAGTAAATTCACTAAGTTCATGTGTAGAGATGGAATCCACATATAAATATGTGGTTTTGTGCCTGTCACAGGTAATGATCTAACAGCTATGAATGCTCTTGGGTGGGGTGTGTAATCTTTGACTTTTACCATGAAATTTGCCACTGTTGCTTTATCATTTTAAAAAGCACAGATCTCTGTCCACATTTGACTTTGGGGTTGTTTGTTTATTCTTGATTGATTCATTTAAGCATATCCTTCAGGTCAGCTCTGCACCAGCCTGACCATCAGCTACTGATCAAATGTTACCCTGAATAGGAAGCCATGATGTCCATTCTCAGACTACTGATTCTAGCACTGGGTGACAGAGAAGTCAACAATCACTTTCCTCTGATTTAATCTTCCTTGGATGATGGCCTACATATGTCTGTTACCCAAAGGGTAAAGTCCCAGAGGAAGTCCTTGTCACTCAGTGAGCCAGTACTGCCCCTGATGCCCAGGGCAGGGCAGGGGGGGAAATCATATTTCTCTTTGTGTAACCCTAGATGCTTCTCAGAAGATAAACCAAAGAACCATAATGGAATTTACTCATAGTAAAATAATCACCAGCAGGACTACTGAGAAGTCAAGTATGTGATAATGTGAGTAAAATTATCAGGTATTAAGAAGATGACTTCCTGTGCCCCAGAACGTAAGTTTACATTATTAACAACTATGTTTTTTTATTGCCATAAATACAATGACCATTAGAAGTCTACTACATTCTCAGTATAATAAATATATCGTGTCTCATCATTGTAACAGTCTTACAAGACAGACACTAATATCTTCAATACATTAAGAAGAAAAAGGGCTCAAACACTTTCAGAAACTCATCCAAGGTAACTAGCAGTAGGAGCCAGTGTTGGCTTCACACAAAGGTTGTAATTTTAAAAGTTTTCACACATCTGAGTCAAGATTTCTGAACTTTTCCCAAGTTATTGGCAGTACATTTGTCACTGACTGGGAACGTGTCTTTAATGATACATTTAAGACACAAGGAGTTTTGGCAGTTGGAACCCTTCAAAGAAGAAGACAAAAATCCAATGCTGGAGATAAAAAGTGGGCGCCATAACTTTGATGTCAGTGGAGCTCTCCTAAAGAGCCTCCAGAGCTCCCTTGAATTATTCTGAGCATTGCTTTATAACATATTTCAGCATTTCCTCTGGAAAGAAGGCCATACATAAGCATTTACTATCAATGCCAAGGTGGAGTGTAATTAATATTTTGATGCAGCATATTCACCTGCCCTCATGCTTACTTTAACAATATTAGCTTGGCTTGAAATAAATAATGCTTCACCGACTGTGTATTATCCCATTTTTGGACAAAAAGCTTCAAATTTATTTAATTATGTGACTGACGATTTATTGTTCTGGTCCTTTTTAGGTGGCATATTGTGTTAATGGGCCATCCATGCAAATACGATGCTTTCTGGAAGGATCCAATGTCTCCAGGGAAGCAACAGCATCCACCAAGAGCATAACAGGAAAAAGGAGTATACCTAGAATCAGTCTTCTCTGATGCTAGTAACAGATTCTATCCTCCTTTCTTGGCCACGAAGACTGCAGAATATACATAGATTGATGAGCTAGTACTTGGGGACAGAAAAAGCAGGGAAGAGATCCAAGCTCAGGTGATGATCATTTACATCCTAAAAAGCAAACCTCTCACCAGAAGGAAAAGCAGAGCTATTATGCATTTCAGAATGCATGAGGCAAAGAACCAGCCTCATCTTTCATTTTGCAGAGAATTAGCCATCCACAATCCCCCTGAGAGGTATTTGGGGGAAGAAAATTTTTAGCTGGTTATAGAGATGTGCAATTTCTGGGTGCTTGGCTCTCATAAACTAAGAAATACACTGTAAGTATGAAGTCTGTACTTAACTGTACAAAATGAATGGTCCTTGTCCCATTTACTCAGCTTACAGATTGTGCAAGTTCATACCTCTAGAAATAGTCTTAGACTTTTCATTCTGTGGTTCTCATATTTCTAATCAAATGCCTTTGTCATGGTAGCTGGTGCAGAATTTATTCCCTACCTTGCTTAATATATTTAGTACAGGTTGAGCATATCTTACTCAAAATGCCTGGGACCAAAAATGTTTTGGAGTTCATATTTCATATATATATATATAATATGAAAATTAAAAATAATGGTTAAAATATTAAAGCACATGTATTATCCTCTTTCCTGACACAGAAAACCCCTGGACCTATATATCAAGATATGTGGGGAAAAAGACTCAAGTCTAAACACAAAATTCATTGATGTTTTATATACATTTTACAGAGCCTGAAGAAAATATTATACAATATTTTAGTGTACTCAAAACTTGACTTGGCCCATCACTGTTCAGCTGTTGAATTTGCCACCTGTGTCAGTAGTTTAACATTCAAAATGCTTCTGATTTTGAAGAATTTTGGACTTTACATTTTCAGATTAATGATGCTCACCCTATATCTGGGATTTCAAACTTGCAAATTGATAGGGCATCCTCCCTGAGTACTACTGTGACAGCTTCTTTAATATTTTAACCATTATTTTAAATTTTCCTTTCTGGGGCTCCCTTGTGTAAATACAGGAAAAACCTATGGAGTAACATGAACACTTCTGAGGTGTACTCTCCTACCTCAGGTCAAAGTTGTCTAATTTTAAATGTTTCTTTTCAGCTCTTGTTTCTCCATTTTCCACTTAGGTCCAGGGGTGTTCTGTGTTGGGAAAGAGGATAATAAATGTGCTAGCCACTTGGAAGTTGTATGGGTTTGATCCTGAGTTCTCCCCGCAAAGTCTCCTGTAATTTGGATGGCGCTAAGTCTGATGTTCGTGATTGGTTTGTTGTCTAGCACTGGAATTGGTGATGCGAGTGCTGCACCTACCCAGGGGTGGAGCTGACACACAGGGTAAGGATGAGAGGAAGGTGTGTTCTCTCTCTCTCTCGCCAGTTTGCCTTGCTGTTTGTGTCTGCCATGAGTGGCTGTCCTGCCAGGCCATGCTGGCTTGGAGTCAACTAAGTATGAACTGAAACCCCTGAGAACTGTAAGAAATAAACCTTTCCTTCCCTAATTTTGGGTGTCAAGTATTTTGTCTCAGCAATGAGCGAAAAGTAACTAAGACAGAAATGTGTATGTTGTCCTACTATTTCACAAAATGCAGTTACTAAACCTTTAATTTAAAAAAATGCATTCTCCATACAGCCACATATAATGTGAATAGAGTCTCAATACCTCTAAGGCAATTCTGTATAAATGCCACTTAACTCAATACCAATGACTTATCAGAAAAAAATAATTTCCCTTTCTACCAAAGCCTCCAAGGTAAAGGGGCAATATGCACAATGATTGAACTACTCCTCTGCTTTATAAGGTGGCAGGAAAGAAACCAAAGTCGTCACCACCTTTTGGAATCATGCCTGGCTTCTTCGAACTCCAGAAAAGCATTAACATCTTACTAAAAGCTTTATTCTTATTGTGCTGCTCCCTTAGGCACACAGGTGGAATTGATAGCATTCAATGAAGGGAAACATGAGTCTTATCTCTATTGCATACTACTTTCAGTTCTGGGAGTCAAATTCTTCAAGGTGTGCTTCACTTAAACAGACAGTGTATGTTAGGACAGTATATGTTAGGGACACATTAGCACAACTCTTCCAAATACTGGCAATCTACCAACAAGCATTACTGGTATTTACTTTAGGTACAGGTGTGAACTGATTGAAAATTGATTTCTGAACTACCCCTAGAGCTGTCCTGATGGTATAAAGGCAAAGAGATCTAGTGAACTGATTAATTTCAATGCCATTAGCAATGTTAAAGAATGCAAAGAGATAAAAATTGCAAGACAAATTACGTTTTCTAGCTGCTAAGTAGATAATATGAATAATGGGGCAAAATGGTTACTAACTACCATTTGGGCACTGACAGCCTAGATGCTGTGTGACTTTAATTCAGAGTCAGTGCTCTTTACAGAATGACATTAAAGACAAATCAAACATGGAAAGCTCTCCCCCATAAGTGCCAGTCCTATGTACAACCTACCAAGTTCAATATAAAGAAGTGACTTTCTGCACTACAGCCACATTCTTAGAAAACCTTCCCTTTGTCCTTCTCTCTGCATAAGAACAACTTCAGGAACAAAGTTGGTTCTCATTAGGCAAGCTCGGTATAGAAACAAATTAAAAATGCCACCAGAAGAAATTTTGCCATATCTCTGCCAGTGACAGAGCATCCACCAGAGAAATGCAACTTCTAATTAGAAGACTGTAAAGAAATAGAGGAGGTGCGGGTATGGGTGTTGTCACTACCAAAGGATCTCTGTGTGTCACTGAGACTCTCCATCACTGCTACGTTAATGGCACAGAGACATAGAGATGAATGAGTGCAACTGCTATGAAGTGAATGAGTCTTTCTAGTCAACTGAGTTTCAGAGGGATTTTCTTTTGTTTCTCATCTGTTTGATGCCAAGTGATACTTTCATGTACTATTTGAAGTTTACCCACTGCAACCAAACCAAGAAAACGGACCTCTGATTGTTGATGTCTCTACTCTAATTGAAAATCTGCTTGAGAAGAACTGAGATAAAACAGAATAAATAGACAATTTCACCTTTTCTCTGCAGGGCACAGTAATAACTCAGTGTGCAGATTTTCCAGTGAGACAGGTGGAGGTTGGAATCCTGGCTTGGTTGTTTTGTAACAGTGTGACCATACACATCAACGACTTAAACCTCCTGTAATGCAGGTGAACTGTGAATTGAGAGTACTAGTACTTTACTGAACAGGGGAAGTTAGATTAACAGCTAAGGATGGATCAAATGAGTAAATATATGTAGGCTTCTTAATGAAGTATTGGGCAAATAATAAATTTCCAATAAATTATTCGGCCTTGGTGTTATGCAAAACTTACTGGTTCTGAGGACTTTCAGGTTATGAAAATTAGATTGTTTAACTATCTCTTAAGAAAAGATGATGCAAGGTACAAAGAAGGCCCTAAAATCACAACCCGATGTCAAATTTACTAGTCAGAAAAGGAGACAAAAATTACCTTGTTAAAATTTTCCCTGAACCTTTCAACTTTTCAATTACAACATATCTAACTGTCTCAGACAACAGGCTTACTGGTCTGTGCACAATCTGGGATTGTTCCCAAGAACTCATCAATACTTGTGAATTTAGATGAAGGCAGCATTTCCAAAAATTAAAACTGAGAAGGGATACCTTGAATTTGGAACTTTCCCTTCTCAGCAGAGCAGATAATGTTCTTTTCCTACACAGAAGCAGTTCATAACTTAGCACTACCATGAGGACACCTCTTTGGTCTAGCTGTTAACACCTTTGTAATGCCTGCCCTTTTCTGTTCCTTAGAGTCTGATTTCCCTCTTCTTTCTCTCCACGCCCATCAGGCAAGAGGAAAGAGAGCCTGGTCAAAGGACCTGGGTACAAATGCAAGCAGGGCATAGAGAGGTAGTGACATCATGGGAATGACCTTCAATTCTATGAAGATTCAATGAAAAGCATCCTGAAATCATCAACATTCATGGGTCTCTGGGAACACTTGGAAAATTCAGCTGTGGCTCTGATGAATTCTGTGAGTTCCACCAACACCGCTGCTAGTATTTCTTATTCTCAACACTGTCATACAAAATAAGCAAAATTCCCACACTGTCCCTATTATGCCCTCAACTCCTTTTCCTGCTATGACATCTAGAACAAAGCACTTCAAATCCCATAACCTCTATGAAGCCATTTCTCCCCTGACACACAGAAATTTTCTGAATTACTGACTCACTGATGTATTACTGAAAGGTGAGGACACTGAAGCCTAATAGCAAAATTCCCTTCCATACTGAATGACATTGACTAGTATACACAAACTCTCTGAGATTCGTTTTCCCAATCTGTAATGATAGTAACTACCCCTTTGCCTTATAGAGGCAATTCAATTATATAATAACTTTAATGTGCTTGTGCTCATCTTTGGCACAGAGCAATGTACTCTTTTAAAGTTAGTAGTTTAATATTAATATAATTTACATTTATAACTAACAATCCCCACCACCTGTACACTAGGTATCAGCCCCTCGCTTTCCCTTATTTTTGTGTGAATGAGTTAGTGACATGCAGATCTACTTGTAGAAGTCAGACTGAACACTTGCCTGGTATACATGTACAACGAAAACAAAGGAAAAAACAACAAAAATTCCAAGGAAAAGCAAATAGCCTCATACTTAATAGGTGAATCTTGTCTGGGAGGTTTTCTATTCATATGTGAACATGTGTCCAATGCAGTCAGAGTCCTTCAGAAATGTCTGGTTTAGGAACTGACTGGCAAAGACACATAGACCAGTATGTTTCCAACCCTCAATTTTCTCCCGCAATGAATTTTGATTACATAATTTCCCTATCTTAATTACTTTTGGCTGCACCTCTGCTCATGGGGCTACGTAATGTCAGAGCCACCTTCCTGTCTACATCACCTAAGTGCCTGGGCATCGATGTCCTCCATTGGACACAGCTTAGGTCAGTGATGCAAATATGACTCCTTTAATCTCTTCTCATAAATCAAACCGTTTCTTCCCCTAATCTGTTTCACTCTCCATTGCCAATTTTTCTCCAATCTGTCTCCATCTTTCTTCTACTAAAGGTACCAGAAAAAAATGCTGCAGACAAGGGGGGATGAGCTGATAGATACAAAAGAAGCAAAAAAGAAAAACAAATGGAGAGAGACAAGAAAGAGCAGAGAGGCAGAGAGAGGCAGTCCCAGAAGTGGTGAGAAAGGAGGACCAACTGTATTCTGGGAAACTGTGACTCATCTTGCTCAGGCCATAGAACAAGAGATGGTCTTTGGGAAGATACCACAATAAAACTTGCACACAATATTGTCACATCTTTTCTACCTGTGGTCCATATTTTCCCTCTAACTTTTCCCAACAGTTCCACTCCAGGATTCACTTTATTTTCCTCTCCCACCTCCCAAAATGTAATAGCCTGTCTCTTCTAAGTTTAATCGGGTTTTAATCCTTTTTGTCCATATTTCTATCCTGTTTATGGAAGGTTTGTGTAATGTCTTCTGTCCACACTCCTGTTTGCAACACCTTCCAATTTAATATTGCCTGCAAATTTCATTAGCATGCAATTTACTTTCCCTTCCAGATCATTAAAAAAAAAAAAACAACTCACCTAGACCAAGCTATTATGAATCTCTCTTCCATTCTCCCCAGATTGCAGCCAAGTGGGAACATTACCATCCATCATTATCTTTTGTTTATAATCTTTCAGCCAGTTTTCCTCTAAGCCGATTAGAACAAATCTTGATAGCAAAAGAAAATTCACATAAATAAAACCAAAACCCAACATCAAGAGCTTTACTGAAGATCAAATCTATAGTGTGGTAAATGGTTAATATTTTGTTTATCTATCTTTTTCTCCTAATAAGCTTCCATATGGCACTCCCAGTATACCTTTTTTAATGCCAATTGAGGATCAGATTTGCATTTACTAGAAATTTCACAAGTACATCAAAGGGATTAAATCTCTCAATCTCAATTGCTTAAAGTTTTTAAGGAACCTACATTTCTTGCAATATTTTTAAACTCTAAGGTGACAGGATGTTTTTCTGCAGAGAAAGCGCTTTACAAGTTGTCAAAGACTTGATTATTTACCTTCTGATGCTCAGGAATCTAGCTTCCTCAAGGCAGAAAGGGTTTTCACCACCAACGTTGGCACTTGGTGTGGGCTAGTTAATAAAGTTCTATTTATGGATTTAATGAGGATAAAACAGCTATTTCCTTAGCTAGGTGCCAGACACAAAGATTGATAAGCAGACTAATCCTAATATAATTCCCTTAATAATGGCTAAAAAACCACTCAAGTGCCTTAATACATCAAGATGTAAATGTTTTATAATACCTATAAACACTCCCAGAACCTAATAGAGTTAATTCCACTAAGATTGAAACAACTGAGAGGTGGTATAAAAATCAATTTGGCTTCACCTCCAATGATTTATCACCCCTCCCCGCAGGATCAATTATTTTGCACCAAGAAAATGTCTAATGAAGTTTCAGCCCAAAGAAATGGCAAACAGAACACTAACCTTGCTTCAAATCCACACGAAGGGTTAGAATATTTCAACCTTCATGGTGAATAAAAATTTTAAAAATAAGTTACCATCATAAGTAATTTAAAATTTAATGTCAAAAATAGCTTTTTTGAACCATTAGCCTCTTTGTAGAAAATGCCTGTATCCCATTTTGTTTCCATTCTTTCCATACTGCTCAAATAACTCTCACCTACGTTGCTCTGAATTAACACTTTGCTTCTTTATATTTTAAATTATGAATAAAGGATTACGAGAGAAAAAAGTACACAGTGTAACCTTGCTACATTCTAAAAATAACTAGGCACACAAAGATAAGTACTGGAAGATCTCACTTAAATGTGGACACTAGAAAACAAGTTGATCTCATAGAAGTTGGTTACCTGGGGCAGGGAGATTAGGGGGGAAGTGGAGATGGAGAAAGATTGATGGGTACAAGCTATAGTTAGATGGGAGTAAGACATATTATTATTTTTTTATTTTATTTGAGCGAAGAAAAACAAAACAAACAAAAACTACAACAACAACAACAACAAAAAACGACATATATAGTAAAAACAACAAGCAAAAGAGAGAAGCAAACAACTAGAGTAAATACACAACATTGCAGGTTTACAAAACCGGAAGATAGAAGCTTGAAAATGGTTGCAATTTGTGCATCGTTATCTTTAAAATGGTTTCTTACATTTACAGATATCGACATGCAAGATTGATTTAATCATATGAGTATTAATTGTTCCTTCTCAATAACGAGTACATTGAGCAGTGTTCTTTTTAGTTATCTTACATATACATATACACAGGTTTATAAGCAGTAAGACATATTATTGCATAGCAGGTATTAGCAGATACACTATTGCACATCTATAGTATGACTATAGATAACAATAATGCACTATATATTTCAAAAAACTAGAAGAATTTTAAATATGTTTATTATAGTGAAATAAATACCTGAGATAGATTTGTCTAACCTTAAGTATCATGCAATATATGCACAGAATTATATATGACATAATATCTCATTTTTATCTTTTATCATCTAAAAATAAACTTAATTTTAAAAAGAGTAAAAGAAAATTCTTATTTATTACCCAAGCTAATAAGGACAAGATCCAAAGAGAATATTATCATGGATGAGGATATTTTGCCACTTTTCCTCTTCTGGGCTCCAGTAAGATGCACTGAAATTCAAGGGCAGTTTATTATGATGAGAACCGATGCAGATTTCCACGTGATATAATTAAGAGAAGCTCTTTTCAGGTTAGACCTTTACTCTTTGCTGAGTCCCATAATTTTGCTGAATTGGAGGGGGAAATGAGCTTGGAAGCACCCAGGGAATCATTTTCAACAGGAAGGATTTTAAGGAACACACTCATTCCCTGACACAGTGGCAGGAAAACCTTCCTCAAAAGAGGACAGAGCCAAAGGGGCAATGTGGACACAAAGAACATGCCTGCAAATTTACTGCCCCTCGTTATGGCTTTCCATAAAGTCTCTTTATGCAAAATGGCAAAGAGATGCCCCATTTATACACAGCATAAAAATTAAGTGACTAATGGGCTATGTCCAATGAACTCCTACCCACTTACTGATGAAGAGAACTTCAAATTTTAATTCGTTCGGCTCAGGGAGTCAGCGGAACATCATCTCCTACCCAATGATGATTTGAAATTAAATTTCTGGCCAAGCAAAAATGAACCATGAAAGACAGCTTAGATGATAGTACTCATATTTCTTCAAGGGCTTTGCAGCAGGACAGCTAACTCAACCCAGGCAAGTCACAAATTGGTAAAACAATCCCAGCCTCAGTCTGGATTGTGTCTGTCTCTATCATAGGTCTCAAATGACCATCTCTCTTCCCTATACTCCATGTTAAATGACATGGGATGCGAGTTGTCATATATAACACTCAGAATCCAATGAGTCTCTTATGATTTCTGATCATTGATTTTCAATGACAGCATGTATAAGGTATTACAAACTTGGACTATTTTCTGACTCAATAGAAGTCGTAACATGTAATATAGTCCCACTGAGATGGGATTATTCTGTTTTACAAAGTGATTATCTAGGCCCTGTTAACAGTAGGGCACACACTCAACCACAGAAGTCTTTTTCCTAATCCTGTTGGAAAGATAGGTTCATTTAAGTTTTTAAATTTATTTAAATGATGGTTATTGAGCACCTGTCAAGTGTCAAAGACTTTGAAGAGCAAAATAAAAAGCATGAAATAAGACAAATATACTTTGCCTTTCTGGAGCAGTTTTTCCTGCAAGGAACAGAGATGACAAGGCAAAAGAATGATACCTACATACCCAATCAATGCACAGGATATATTTGAATCCAACATTAAAAATGGACACTCCTTTTTTTGTTGTTGTTACATTGGAAACATTTTTTTAAACAAAAGAAAAGTAAGAAACCAAAGCAAAACAATTTCACAACCAGCCAATAGGAGAGTAACAATAATCAGCACATTGCATATTGTTATATTCACAGCAATTGTTTAGGATAAAAAATATAAACATGAAATATTGTCAAAAATGGACACTCCTTTATTCAACACATATTTGTTGTCCAGTGAGCACATATCCCATAGTGGGAGGATCTAACAGCCTATCCTGAGCTGTTCCACACACTGGACATATTTAACTGATTCTAATCATGCTTCTGAAGACTACATTCTCATTCCCTGCCATGTGTAGTTATGTCTTCCTACCTGTATTTTGGTTCACTGCACATAAAAAAATTATTCATGAAGTGAGAGGTGACTTTTTTGTGATTATTATTTTTGCTAAGATAATATTGGTGTGTCTTTAAGGAGTACATTATGAGAGTCTGACACACATAATGTATAATGATCACATCAAGATAAAAAGTACTTACATTGCTTGAAAGTTTAGTCATTTTACGTGTTAATAATTTCATATTTTCTGCTTATTTTGAAATATATTACAGATTTTTATGACTCATAATTACTCTACTGTGCTATAAAAAAAAACTAATTCCTCCTCTCTAACTGGATCTTGGTGCCCATTAGTACCCTTGGTGCCTTTACTCTGTGCTTTGTCTCCCGTCCCTTTACAGTTTCTGGGGACCACTATTCCCCTCAAAGAGATAAATTTTTGTCCACAAATGAGTAGGAACATGCAATGTTTGCCTTTTGCATGTAATTTATTTCACTGAATATCATGACCTCTTGGTTAAACACCTTGGTTGATTCCATATGCTACCTATTGTGAATAATGCAACAATAAACATGGGAGTGCATGTATAAGAAGTGAGGTTTTAAAGAAAAAATAATTTTAAAAAGCCTTCATAACCACTCTTTCCAATAATAAGAGAAAATGTGCTATCTGTAAATGTAAAATATACTGTAAATTTGTAAGAATCAAAAGTCTGTACTGCCTGCATTGATATTAATTAAGCCAGTATACAGAAATCCATCCTGGCTTACCATCAAAAACAAATCAGGAGTGGGAGAATAAGGATTATTTAGTAAATTATGCTGATAAAATGCTTTAAAATAAACATGGAAATTATTAACAGTTTTCTACTCTATTAACTTTCTCATATTCATTGACAGGAAAAATAAATGCTATTTATTGTTAATAAATATTGCTAATATTTGTTGCTAATATAATATGACAATTATACCTCCTTAATAACGTGGTCACTACTCAAAAACAATCTTTTTCAAAAAGTTTATATTTCCTTCCAATTATCATACCAAAAAACTGTATAGTGCAATGCTGGAGCCCCATGGAAATAGCTGTGGACTGTAGAATTGTAGCTACCAGATTTAGGTCCCAAACTGATTATATCAAATGCAGTTAAACACATCACTTAATTTGTTTTTAGTGTTACTGTCTTTGTGTAAAAGATAGAGAAAAAGGTGTTAAATAAACCCTGTCCCACAGGTAGCTGTGAGAATCAGATGAAGTAAAGCATGTGACAAAGTTCTAGAGCAGCAAAGCGCCTCAGAAATATCTGCAGTTGGTACTACAGCAAATGCTGGCTAGGTGAGTGCTGCCTGAAGATGTCCTCTCTGCAATCGTTGGAGCTTGTCTGCAACAATTCTGTGGATACAAATACAGAGAAGATCCAAATTTATGGTGAATGTTTAAATTTTTAAAAATTATTACCGTAAAAGACACATTGCTATTAAATTACCATCAAATCCCTGAATAAGGAATGAGTATATCCTAAGTGAAAGGAAGTTTTTCGAGGGGGATTAAGGACATAAACTTTTTCTAAATTTAAACATTCACCATGCTTCTCAATAAGCCCTCATATGGAAGTACACTTAGGTCACTTTACACTGGAAGGAGAATGCCCAGAGATAGTACAACCCTCTAGACTGTGATTTGTGCTGTGCACACTGTGGAGGCAGGATTGGATATTTCACTAGTATTCTCCGAACCACAGGGAGTGATGTCGAATTACAGCATTTACAGCACAACGTTTCTGAGTCTATCTGTCTAGAAGAAACATTTTTCTGCTCTCTATACCTAGGTCTTTCTTGTCACTCATAGATCAATTTAACTGTCATCTTCTCTAAAAGACTTCCTCTGACACCCTTTCTAGGTAGCACAAATTGTCTTCCATCATCCATTCCTTTTGTAACACTTATTTTTTCTTAACTCGATAAACGTTCTTATTTATTGAAACATTTGGAGTCATTCTAGCTGCATATGAAGTTGTAAGAAATCCAAGAGATTCTGAGTATTTAAGTAATGCAATATCAGGGACACCACTGTACAATCGATACAAGCAAGACACAGCTTATTCCCATCAAGAGAAAGATTCGTCGTGTCCATACCAACTCCTCACTGCTCCTGAGCCACCTTTAATTCCTGGCAATGACTAACCTGTTCTGTACTTCCTGTCATCTCTAGAATACTATACATTTAATCAGAGGATATGTGACTCTTTGAGACAGCACTTTTTTACTCAGATTAATTCTCTGGAAATTCATCCAGGCTATTGTCAATAGTTTATTATTCCTTTTTACTGTGGAGTAGTATTCGATAGTGCAGAGCTACTATGGGATGTCTAACCCTTCACCTTTTGGAAAACAGTTTCTGGCTATTATGAATAGAGCTGTTGTAAACATTAATGAACAGGTTTTTGAGAACATAAGCTTTCATTTCTCTGGAAGAAATACCCAGGAAGACAATAACTAGGTTGTATAATAGTTGCATGTTTAGTTTTTAAAGAATCTAACTATTTACCAAAGTAGCTATGGGACTGCACTGGTTGACATTCCCTCCTGTAAAGTATGAATAATCCAAACTGTCCACATCTTTGCCAGTGCTGGTGTTGCTACTGTTTTTAATTTTAATTTCTTGTAGGTGTGCACTGATGTCACATTGCAATTTTAATTTCATTTCTCTAATACTTAGTATGTTAAGTATCTCATCAGGTGCCTACATTCTATCTGCATATCCTCTTCAATGAAATTTTCCTTCGTGCCTTTTGTACATTTTCTAATTGGGTTGTTCAATTTTTGTTGTTACTGTTGAGTTTTGGAAGTTTTTCATCTACTCTAGTATATTGGTCGTTTGTCAGACACATGGTTTGCAAAAGTTTTCTCCAAATCTGTAGCTTCTTTTTTGATCCTCTTAGCAGGGTGTTTTGCAGAGCAAAACTTGTTTTTATATTTTAAAAATATATGAAGTCCAATTTATTATTTTCTTTCTTTTATGAATCATGTTTGATGTCAGTTCTAAGAACTCTACTTCTGAACCACAAAGATTTGCACATCTTTTTTTATTTCCTAAAAGTTTCATAGTTTTATGTTTTATAGCCTAGTTAGTGATCAATTCTGAGTCCACTTTTGTATAAGACATGAAATGTAGGTCAAGACTGCCCAATTGGATTTTTCAATTGTTGCAAGGTCAAATGTTGAAATGTTGCCTTTCCTCTACTGAAATGATTTTTCACCTTTGTCAAACATCAGCTGGGCATATCTATGTAGGTCTATTTCTGGGTCCTCTATTGTGTTTTAATGACTTGTGTTCTATCTGTCTGCCATACCAGTCTTGATGATGTTAGCTACACAAACCTTGTATTCAAATGAATTTATTTCTCCTATCACATACTTTTTAAATTGTTTAGCAATTATAATTTCATCATTTATACAAAATGATATTGTCTAGATCTAAAAAAAATATTCCTGGGATTTTGATAAGAATGACATTAAATCTTTCTATCAATCTGAGGAGAATTGATATCTTTGTTATGTGGACCCTCTCACTCCATGAACATGATGAGTAAAGTTTTCATTAGAATATTTTAAAGATATTTTAAAACAGTTTTGTATCTTCTAGTCTGAAAGCTACATTTTGTTAAATTTTCACCTTTTTTTAGTCATTGTAAATGGCACTATATTTTAAATTTTGGTATCTATATGTTAATTGTAGGCATTTTGTAATCATGTTCATCAAATTGAATCCCTTCTACTCCTAATTTTCTAATAGGTTTTGTCAGGAATAGTTGTTTATCAATCACTTGATCTTATTAATGTAGGTGTATGATTTCTTCTTTAGCCTGTTAATAGGGTAGGTTATAAGGAATTAATTGTGAATTTTGAACCAATATTGCATCATTGGAATATACTCATTGAGTTTGTGAAATTTTTCAGACATTACTGAATTTTAGTTGCAAATATTTTGTCATATTCATATATATATATATATATATATATATATATATAAAATGTGTGTGTATATGATCACAAGCAATTTCAGTCTAAAGCTTACTTTCCTTTCTTTACTTTCTTTGTTTGGCTTTATTATCAGAGTAATACTACCCATATAAAAATAATTCGAAACTGTTCCCTTCTCTTCTGGGAAAAAGTTGTGCAGAATTCAAATAAATTCCTTAAATATTTGGTAGAATTCTCTGATGGAACTTTCTGGGTCTGGAGATTTACATTTTAGGAATATTTAATTTAGAAAATCAATGTCCTTACTATGTGTAGGTGTATTCAAATTACTTATTTCACATGGTATGAATTATGGCAGGTTTTATTTCACAAGGAAGAGGTTCATTGCATCTAAGTTGACAAATGCATATCGTGTTGTCTAATTATCCCCTTGATATCTGCAGTGTGTACAGTAATATGCTATCTTCATTCTGAATATCAATCACTTGTATCCTTTTCTCCCAGTTTTACTAGTGTTTTGTTAATTTTATTCATCTTTATAAAGAAAAAGCAGATTTCATTTTTGTCTAGTATTTTACAAATTTCAAATGTATTAATTTCTTTTTATTATTATATAACAAAAAAGAATGCACAGAACGTTAGAAAAATATTGGCAAGAAATACAAATATTATGAATGCTATATTATTTTTAAAAGAACAATTCCCGGTAAAAATGAAATCTGAAAATGACCCTGTGAAAACTACTTTTCACTCAAAATTCTTTTCCTTTACTTATCTTAATTATTTTTTTATATTCTTATACATAAACATATACATAGTTTTTCTTTCAGTTTGTCATACAAGTGCAACAATGTGATGGTTACATATGTGTGACTTATTTATTTCACTGATAAGTATTTTCTCAAGGCACATCCATTTAAGTATGAAAGTCAAATGTATTAATTTCTACTTTTTTTATAAGTTCCTTCCTTTTTTGTTTTGAGTCAATTTTGCTATTCTTTTTCTACATTTTAAGGTGGGAGTTTAGACTATTTATTTGATGCATTTCCTTTTTTTTTCTATTACAGTCATTTATTGCTATAAATGTCCCTCTCAGCACTACTTGAACTGTAACCCACGAATTTTGATTTTTTTTAACTTTCATTGAGTTCAATGTATTTATTTCCCTGACAAGTTCCTCTTTAATATTTGGATTTTTAAAAATCTGCTTCTTAGTTTCCAAGTGTTATCAATTTCTAATTTGATTCCATAGTGGTTAGAGAACATAATATGCATGACTTCAATCATATTAAATTTCGTCAAGTTTGCTTTATGGCCCAGTATATGGTCTATCTTTTACATGTTCCATGGGCAACTGAAAAAAAAAAGTATTGTATTGTTGTTTGGTGCAATGTTCTATCATGTCCATTAAATCCTGGTGATTAATAGTACTATGCTCTTTATTATCATTGCTAGTTTTCAGTATAGTTTTTCTATTAATTGCTAATACAGTGAGCTTAGTTTCCAACTATAATTGTGGATCTTTTTATGAGGTACAATCAAAAGATACAGTTAATGTTTAATAACAAATTTATTACGGTAAAGGACATATTGCTATTAACCCTCTTCAAAATATTTCCCCTTACTTGGAACACACTTATCTCATCATTCTTGGAACTTTCTAAAGCAATTGTGGAAGTCCTTCTTCTGTGAGTCTTTAGTTTCATTGCGTTAATGTTATGAAACAATTTAAAATGTTTGTCTTTCATGGTCATTTTGACTTTGGAGAAGAGCCATAAGTTTCATGGTGCCAGATTGGTGAATAAGGTGGATGAGCAAAAACTGCAGTGCTTTTATGAGCTTGCCTTTTTTTTTTTGATAAGTGGCAGTGGGCAGCAGCACCATTTTTTTCTTATCACACTGGTAAAGACATTTATGAAAGAGGACTTTCAGAACTGCTTCAGAATGTGGCAGAAAAGATGAGATAAACATTTATGAAGCGAGAGGGAGTATTCTGAGGGAAATTAATGGCAGTTTGTCTTTTAATACAACACATTTTCAAAATTTTTATTTAAACACAATATTTTGTGATCATGCCTCAAGTTTGTCTAGTTACACGATGTTTTTGCTCTACCTATTATGTTGTTGTGCTATTTGATGCAGGCATATTTGGGATTGCCATTTTTCTTGTTTCATTCACAGTTTTATCATTAAATGCTGTCTCTCTGCTTTTAGTAATTATATTTGCTTTTACAACTTCTTCATCTGGTATTAATATAACTACTACTGCTTTCTTTTGATTAGTGTTTGCATGATATATTTTTTTACACTTTAACTTTCAATTAGTCTACATGACTACATTTAAAAGGAATTTCTTCTCAGCTGCATACTGTTGGGTCATGTACATTGATCCACTCTAATGAGTGGATCTGATATAATTGATAGGCCACTGACATTTAACATACTTATTTCTATGTTAATGCTTAATTTTCCCATTTTGTTATTTTTTTCTCTCTTTTTGTTTCTCCATTTAGTTTTTCTGCCTTTCTCTGGGTTACTTGATCTTTTTATAAGTAAATTTTAATTTGTTGATGTTGTTCACAATGAATTTTATTTCATAGATTTTTAAGCTCTTCTTTAAGTATTACATTACACATACATGGCTTTTAACAATCTTTTTGTGATATTATTTCAGCAGTTTGAATGACATGTAGAAGTCTTTCCTCCCATTTTGCTCTTTTACTATCTCATTTACAATGGAATCACATTAAATATTTCTTCTACGTGTATTCTCATCTGTTCTATAATTTTTCTTATGCATAAATCAAAATTTTGAAAACATCAGACAAGAAAAGTTTATCATACTTCTACCTACTTAAGATTAACCTCTTTTGTATGCCCTAAGATTCCTTCTTTTCTAATTTTCTTTTTCTTTAGAAAACTTATTTTAGCCATTTTTTAAAAAGTAGTTCTGCTGCAACTAATTCTTTTGGATTTTCTTCATCTAAAGGACTTGATTTCTCCTTCATTTCTGAAGGATATTTTTGCTGAATATAGAATTTTGAGTTGGCAAAGTAATTTCTTTCAGCACTTGAAAAATGCTCTGTTACTTCCTCCTCATGTCTGTGCCTTCTGATGAGATAGCAGTTCTCTTTTCAATTGATTTTTCCCTAAAAGTATGGGGGGCCCCTTTTTTCTACTTCCAAGATTATTTTCTTTGGGTCTCAGAAGTTTGACTATCACATGCCTTGGTGTAGATTTCTTTGAATTAATTCTGTAGGCAGTTTACTCAGCTATTTGAATCTTAGCTGTTTATGTCTAGAGATCTTACTTGTTCTTAATAGAAGAAGCAGGGAAAACTGTATCTATTTCATCTTCCCAGAAGTCCACTTACAACTATGTTTAATTATTTATTCTCATACTTGTTTACTGTGTGTTTCTATAATGAACTATAAGATCTATAAGAACAAGCATCTCACTGGGCTCCTTCATTTCCCCTGTATCCCAAGGCCCAGCATGTAATAACTAATATATAATAACTGTTTGATACATATTCTGAAGGATTAAGTTTATTATAGTAATCTCTTGAGAACTTAATTCACACTGAGCATTCAGGAGTGTCTCATTTCTGCCAGTTCTGATCCAGGGCTCCAAATGAAGAAATGCATCATCTTCATTTTCAAGCATCACATTTCAGCTGGAATGCATAGCTAATTTGGATCCATCTAAAAGAATAATCACAAATCATGATTCCCCCAAGAAAACTGGATCTGTGCATGGTTCTGGAAGGTAATAATTAGGACAATAGATGGAGGGGTCACTGTAGATTTTCTGCTTTATTCAACCTGCTCTGTAACAGCTACCAGCAAAATGAGTTCCTTCTCAAACAGGTGTAAATCTAGAGACACATACTTAGCATGGAAACATTTAAACAAACAGGAGAGGAAATTGTCACAAAAGACACAGTGTTCAGCTACAAAAAAGACAGCTGAAACAACATGCCCTGCCCTCCACTCATGCATTTAAAAACCCTTCATAGAAGGTTTGTGTTTACCCAGTGCAAGGCCATTAATACATTCAGTCCAAGAGGGAAGCAATTTTAATATTAATAGGCTCTTTATGAGAATTTAATAACAAAGTCATAGCTTTCTTGTGTTTCAAGACACAGGGGTTAATTACTTCAAATGGGTTAGCAGAGAAAAGGTCAAATTTTAATGCTGACCTTAACAGTTTGGGATAAATATTAACAGGTAATAGCCCATTTAAATCTACAAAGCTCACTGTTCTTTGCACACAAAGTCCATCCAACCTGTCGGTCCCACCTATGAATGCTTGGAGGAGCCACACACTTGGCTGCCCCACCTGGTAAATCTTAGTCACTTAACTGGACTCCATCTGCTCTGTTTTAACAAGAGAAGAAAACAGACTTGATGTTTGTATATTTTTTTAAGTATGAAATTATTCCACTCTCTGTAGGACTGGAGCATCATGGTGTTCAGAGTTTTCCAATTCCCCCAGAGCTTCAGAAAAATTTAAGATAAAAAATGAAGTCTACTCTTTGGGACTCCAGCATCTGTGCTATATGCAAGACTGCTGCTACATTAACAGAAGAATCATAGAAGGTTATGAGTGGGTAGTTTCATAGTCTGATTCTCTTAACCTTTTTTAAGAGAGACATGCCTCCCATTCAATCTCTCAAGTCCATTCAGGGTGGCAAAAGAGAGACAAATAGGGAGCCATAGGGATGGAGTTTATTAGGAGTCAATAACTGATGGTTTTAACATTTCACCAAAAAAGCTCAGGTTCAATTTGCTGACCTAGAAAACATGACATTGCCTTGTCAGAGTATGCTTTGTGAATTAAATGGAGGTGGGCAATAATTCTTTGTTTTGCTACCCATATACTCTAATGGCATTTCCTTTTGTCATCAGCCCACATTTCTCTCTTCCTTTGGTTTGCTGATGAAGTCCTACTTGGGGTGTACTGTGAACAACTGGTTTAGTCTCAGCAAGGAGATATCTACATTCTTTGTGGTAGTTGGTATGATCCTCTAACATCACTGTCAACCTGGACATGGATACCATTTTCAATAGAATGTTCACGAGATGTTCATGAAAGGGTGGAGAAATGAATTTCTCAGCATCAAGTCATTACTTTCCTTCATCAGTTATCTATCTGTCTCTCTTTGTACCCATTTATTTATTTGGTGGTACCAGGGATTAAACTCAAGACCTTTGCAATTTCGCACTGAGCCACATCCCCAAGCTACCCACGCTACCCCCTTTTTTTCAGTATTTTGAGTAAGGGCCTCCTCAGGTCCCTAAGTTGCTCAAACTGGGCTCAAACTTTCAGTCCTCCTGCCTTAGCCTCCCACAGCAATTCCAGTTATTACAGTTAAGTGCCACTGTGCCTGGCTTTACCAGCTAGTTCTTAAATCCCTGGCACAAGTTAGGCACTTTGCTGAGCATCAGCATAAGAATCAGAAGTGAATACAACAAATTTCCTACGTACATATAATTTGCAGTCTAAAGAAGGAGACAAAATTTATGGTATGGTATAAGATATGAGAGCTATGAGGGAATGCCAGGAAAACATGAGACAAAAGTAACTGACCCAACCTCGAATGGTCGCAGGAAGCTTCTGAAGATAAAACTTGGTTTCAGGTAGGATGGCCCAGGTAATTCTGTCATTAAAAAATGGTCCTATAATCATAGCATCTGCCATAGCAAAAAGTCATTTCTGACTTGGATATAAAATGGCTCTCCCCAGTTTAGGGGTCTCTAGGGGCAGTGGCCATGTTCCTCCCTGGGTGGGGGGCCCTGTGCCCCCATCCTGGGTACTCTGTGCCTGGAACCCTGCCTGATCTTTTGTTCCTGCCAGACCCTGTGGGTCACCCTCCCAACCTGGTGTCTGGAGGTTCCTGCTCAGCCAGCCTGGATGGTGGGGGGTGGGCCCTTGTTGGGCTGGATTGTACATATGTTAATAGCACAAACTCAACTCCACATTTTTATAGTTGTGACTAAACTTTATTGTACAAAATAAATAAAAATAAAATGGCTCTATATTTGCTATGGTTGTGCTGTATCATTTTTCTGGAGGGAGCAGGGTGATAAAGAGGTAGCTATCTCATCTCTTAGGAGAGAGACAGAGAATGAAATAAGTCATTTGCTGAAAGTTTATACCCAGAAGCGACACATCTTGCTCTCCCCTCATCTCCCTGGCTTGGACCAAAATGCATGGTCATTCCTGATTTTTAAAGTTAAGGGGGCCAGCAAGAATGAAGGTGACCCAGAGAACCCCTGGCAGGCCTGTGAGAGCACCAGTGACTCCTCCCTCCATCTGGAGGAAGTCAGTTTGGCCATCAAGAGTGCCAGGGACCCCTCCATCCATCCACAGGAACCTGGGCATGCCTGCAAGACCCCACTGACACAGTAGAACCCTGACGGGGATGCATGCCATGAATAAGTGGGTCTGGTGGCCTGGAAAAGTCTGAAGCAGCAGTAACAATATGAGCCAAGTGTGGTTCACATTAATATTCCTAGGCTAGTCAGATGGGAAGAATCCAGAACTCATCCAACTGACCCTACAGGAGGAATTCAGGTGACTGGTCCCTCCTCTACATTGTGGGACCCAGCAACTAGGCAAACACCAACCAAACAGTAGGACCTGGAATAATATGCACACTATATACAGGTAAGACTAGAGAGATTAAAAAACCCAAAATATGAACCAAGAAATGAAAATGACAAGACAAAAAAATCAAAATGCAATTTCAGATCTCCAACCCATCCAGAACAAGAACAGGACACATTGACATAGAAGAAAGTGGAAGACACTACCTGAAATTTCTGAAAAGATAGCAAATGAAGTAAAGAAATAGATCTACAAGGCTATAGAGGAAATCAGATCAGAAATAATCCTTCAGGTAAAAAAAAATTACAACCATAATGAAAGAATTGCTCAACATAGCTAGAGAAGACAGATTAAAAAAAAAAAGAGCATAGGAAAATGATGGAAACCTTGAATGAACAGCATAAGAAAGAAATAGAATGCATGAAACAGATTCAAATAGATATCCAGGAAATTAAAATTCCATTGAAACCTGGCAAAACCACTCGAACAAAACTGAGAATAGATATTCAGACCTTGAAGACAGGATCACACCTAGCAATCAAGAAAGGAAATATTTCTCAAAAATAACAAGGGATCATGAAATAACAATTCAATAGCTCCAAGATGATGCAAAGAAAAACAATATAATCTTGATAGGTGTCAATGAAAAAGAAGGAGTCAACACAAATGACATAAAAACTATTTGCCGACATAATAACAGAAAATTTTCGAAGCATCAGAACAAAATCTGACATATAGATAAGTGCAGCATGTAGACCTTTAGACTGCCATAATCAAAATAAATGTACACCCAGGTAATAATCAAGATCCCAGAAATTTAGCACAAAAACAGAATATTAAAAGCTAGTAGATAAAATAAACAGATCGCCTATAAAGGAAAATCCTTTAGAATCATGACTCACTTCTCAACAAAAAACCTAAAGTCAAGAAGAACTGGGAGGGGTGTGGTAGTGCACCCAATAATCCCAGCACTTGGGAGGTGGAGACAGGAGGATTGCTGCAAATTCGAGACTAACCTGGGCTACAAAGTGAGTTCAAGACCAGCCTGAACTGCATACTGAGATCCTATTTCAAAAGACATAAAAAAAAAAGAGCTTGGAGTAAAGTATTTCACATCCTGAAGGAAAGAGCTTCCAACCCATACTGATGTACCCTGAAAAACTATCTTTCAAAATTAATGAAGAAATAAGATGTTTTTATGACAAAGAATAACTGAAGAAATTCATGACCACCAAACCAACCCTACAAAGAGTACTAAAAGATATTCTAGACAGAGATTAAAATGATCACAATTCTAAGAACAACAATTGAAAGAAACTACCAGGTAGGGCAAGCAAATTAAACAGAGGGAAAAAGTAGGGAGTCAACAACATGAAAATAACATGACAAAGATAAGCCAATCCATATCGGTTATAACTATCAATGTAAATGGCCTCAATTTACCAATCAAAAGAAATAGATTGGCAGAATGGATCAAGAAACAAGATGCAGCAATATACTGTATACAAGAAATACATTTAACTTAAAAAAAAAAACCTCATAAACTGAAATTCATAGGTTGAAAAACAACCTTCCATGCAACAAGAACCCAGAAAAAAGCAGGAGTAGCTATTCTGTTTAAAGACAATGTGAACTTCAAGCCAAAAATGATCAAGAGAGAAAAAGAAGGTAGCAACATATTTGTAGGGGGAAAATTCAAAAGGAAATGATAACAATCATACATATATATGCACCAAATAAGGGAGGACCCAACTACATAAGACAAATATTAATAGACATGAAAACTTAGACAATAACACAATTGTAAGAGAACCTTCATACCCCATTGTCACAAAGAGAGATAGATCAATGAGACAAAAAGTTAGCAAACAAAAAACAGAATTGAATAAAATATGTGAACAAATGGATCTAATAGATGTTTACAGAGTGTTCCATGGAGCAACATCAGAATACACATTCTTCTTTTCTCAGCTGCACATGGAACATCCTCTAAAACAGACCATATACTAGCCCATACAAAATGTTGAAGTAAATGCAAAAGAACTGAAATTATCCCATACAGATTATCTTACCGTAGTATAACGAAATTGGAACTCAGTGGCAAAAGAAGCCACAAAAACTCCATAAACACATGAAAATTAAATAACGCCTTCCTAAACAACCAATGGGTCACAAATCAAATTAAAGAGGAAATTAAACAGTATCTACAATCAAATGAAAATACAAAAACAACATACTGGGACCTGTGGGATTCAATGAAAGCAGTTCTAAGAGAGAAATTTATAGCAATAAATTCTCACATCAGGAAAGCAGAGCTAGTACAAATAAACAACCTAATGCTGCAACTCAAACTTCTAGAGAAAGAAAAGCAAGTCAAGTCCATAGCTCATAGAAGGGAAGAAATTATAAAGATTAAAGCAGAAATTTGCACAACTAAGACTAAGAAAACAACACAAAGAATTAATGAATTGAAGACCTGTTTCTTTGAAAGAATAAAGTTGACAAGCCCCTAGCCAACATTATCAAGAAAAGGAAAGAAAAACTCAAATTCATACAATGAGGAATGAAAAGGGTGAAATAACTATCAATCCTGTGGAAATTCAGAAAATCATCAATTCCTACTTTGAAAGTCTTTACTAATGTAGGATAGGAAACCCAGAAGAAATGGACAGATTCCTAGAAACATATAAATTACCAAACCTGAATCAAGAAGACATAAAATTTTAAATAACCAAATATCAGTTATGAAATTGAACACATAATTAAAAACTTACCAACAAAGAAAATCCCAGGTCATGATGCATTCATGGCTGAATTCACAAAACATTTAGAGATTTAATCCAAATACTCCTCAAACTCTTTAACAAAATTGAAAGAGAAGGAATTTTCCCTAACTCACTACTGGAGGCAAGTATTACACCAATACCAAAACCAGTGAAAAACCCAATCAAAAAAGAGGACACAAGTCATCCTCCCTAGTGAACACAGATGCAAAAATTCTCAATAAAATAGTGGCAAACACAATGCAGTAAATCATCAAGATGATTACACACCATGACCAAGTGGGATTCATCCCAGGAATGCAGGGATGGTATAATATACATAAATGAATAAATATAATACACCATATTAACCGAGTCAAAGACAAAAATCACATGATCATCTCAATTGATGCAGTAAGAGGTTTTGATAAAGTCAACACTCATTCATTTAAAAAACCATACAGAAAATTGGGATAGATGGTCTCTACCTCAATCTGATAAAAAGCCATCTATGACAAACCAACAGCCAACACCATATTATACAGACAAAAAATGAAAGCTTTCACTCTAAAATCAGGAACAAGATAAGGATGTCCACTATCACCACTCCTATTTAATAAAGTTCTGGAAACATTTGCCAGAACAATTAGACAAGAGAGAGAAATAAAAGGAATAAGGAAAGGAAAGGAAGAATTTAAATTATCATTATTTGCAGATGCGATGATACTCTACATAGAAGACCCCAAAAAGTCCACCAAATTACTTCTAGATTTAATAACCAAATTCAGTAGCATAAATGGATACAAAGTCAACACTCAAAACTCAATAGCATTCCTGTATACAAACAGCAAACTCACTGAGAAAGAAATAAGAGAAGCAACAACTTTCATAATAGCATCCAAAAAAGTGAAATAGTTAGGAATCAATCTAACAATGGATAGAAAAGATCTATCTCCCAAAATGTTAGGGAAAAAATTCAGGCCTCCCAAATTCAAATACAATACTCTGAAAAAGGAGATTGAAGAAGATATCAAAAAATGGAAAGGTTTCTCTCTTGTTCATGGATAGGAAGAATAAACATTATGAATATGGCCATACTCCTGAAACTCTTATACAGATTTAATGTAATCCTGATCAAAATATCATTAGCATACCTCACAGATCTAGGGAAAACATTCTTAAAATTCATTTGGAAACAGAAGAGACCTAGAAAAACAAAGGCAATTCTGGGCAACAAAGAAAGGCAAGGTAGGAGGCATCACAATTCCTGACATGAAATTATACCACAAAGCTTCTGTGATAAAATCAACATGGTACTTAAAAAAAAAAAAACAGACCTGAGGATCAATGGAACAGATTAGTAGATGCAGACACAACTACAAAGACACTCAGCCACCTTATCTTTGAAAAACAAGCCAAACATGTTCAAGGGAAGAAAGATAGCCTCTTTAACAAATAGTACTAGAAAAACTGGCTTTCCACATGCTGAAGACTAAAACTAGACCCATGTCTATCATCATACACTAAACTAAAGTCAAAATGGGTCAAGGATCTAAATATTGAAACAGAAACACTAATCTACTGGTAGACAAGATAGATAGAAATCTTGAAGATATAGGGATAGGCAGAAAATTCATGAACAAAACCCAAATTACACATGTAGTACTTCAAAGAATCAACAACTGGGACCTCCATTTATTAAAAATTTTTCACATCAAAAGAATCATCAACAGAGTGAAAAGACAACTCAGAGAATGGAAAAAAATTTTAGCCAACTGTCCTTGTGACAGAGGTCTTATATCTCAAAAATAGAAACAATTGAAAAAAATCAGGACCCCAAAATTAAAAAACCCAAATCAAAAATGAGCAACTGAGATGAAAATGTAATTCTCAGATGAAGAAATACAAATGACAAATAATTATATGAAAAAATGTTCAACATCACTAGTCATTCCAAAAATGCAAATTAAAACAACATCGAGATTCCAACTCACTCCAGAAAGAATGGCTATCATCAAGAAATCAACCAATAACAAATGCTGGAGGGGTTGTAGGGAAAAGGAACTCTTCTCCACTGTTGGTGGTAGTGTATGCTGGTACAACCACTATGGAAATTAGTGTTGAGATTCCTCAAAAAACTAGAACTGGAGGTCCCATTCCACCCAGCTGTTCCCCTTCTGGATATTTTCCCAGGAGAATTGAAAACATCATACCACAGCAATATATGTGCACCCATGTATATAGTAGCACAACTTGTAATAAAAAAATCTTGGAAACAACTCAAATGCCCATCAACTGCAGAAAAGATAAAAAAGATGTGGTTTTTTTGTACAATGGAGTACTGCTGAGTTATAAAGAAGGATAAACTCAAGACTTTTATAGGTAAATGGATATAACTCAAAACCATACTCAAAAGTGAAATAAATCAGATTCACATGTGTAAATATCGTATTGTCTCCCTAGTATAAAAAAACTGAAAGAGTAAATAAGACCCAAAATGTATAATAGATATTGTGAAAGTGAAAGGGGAAGAAACTGCTCATAAAGAAAGAACAACTGGGATAGGGGAAAGGAGAAAAGAAAGAAGGGAAAAGATTTTATATATATATATATATATATATATACATGCATAATTATAGTATCAATCTCTACTAGTTCATCAAAAAGAATGGTTTGTGCTTTCATCGTTTGATCATTTTTTATGCCTGTATCTTGTAACCTGAACAACTACTTTGAAGATAACAATATGCAATATATTAACCATTGTTAATCTCCTGTTATTTTGTTTTGAAATTCTGTATCATTACTTTTATTCCTTTTTTTAATTTAAAGAACAAAAGAAATAAGCCCTTGAAAACAAGATAAAGTTAAGGATCAAAATTTTCCTGGCAGTGAGAAACCACAAAGGGGGAGAATGCAGTGTGTTGTGTCAGGACAAGTAAACTCACATGGACTGCCAATGGGAGTAAGAGCTCTGTGTGAAGAGACAGCGGTAGGCGTGTTCTGAGAAGACAGACTGTTCACAGCAGAGTAAGAGGAGAGGAGAGGGAGCAAGCAGACTATGCAGGAAAAAGAAGGAAAGACAGAGGCGTTCGGGAGAATGCCCAGCGATGTAGTCAGTGTAATAAGACTGTCACAGAATTGCAGGGAAGGGAGTAGAGAGAGCTCCTGTTGCACCAGGGGACACCAAAGCTTATGGGGAAGCCCACACATGCACCCCAGACAGAGAAACCAAGAAAACACAGGATTACAAGGAACTCCAGTTCTTTGAAATGGGTATTTAGAATTAATCCCTTCCCTTTTGGTAATCAGTGTAGTGAGCTATTCAAAATGCAATGGCAAATGGGACACTTGAAAAAGCAAGAAAGTATCTGGGGACACAGCTGCATATGCAAATGAGCCAGGGTTCCTGGTGCCTAACACCCAGAACATGGCTCCAAGTAACTGCTCCATTTGTGATTGTTGAATAACTTGTAGAGAGAGAAAAAAAGATAAGTAAATAAAAATAAAACAAGATGTCTTGGGTTCATCAGCCTATAATTCCCCTGCAATCTCTGAGTAAGGCTGTTATGGAGTGGGAAGTAGCACAATGTTGGAAGTGGAAGATGAATTCTTATCAGAAATGACCCCACCCACCCAGCTCAGGATTCTTTTATTCAATCATTGAATCAATATTCACTGAGTACTTACTACCTGTTAGCTAGTAAGCTATGTGCTGAGGAGTCAGTGAGAATCCAGGGAAACTAGGTCCCTCAGTGAGTCAGAAATTTAATAACTAATGGAATAATTAAAAGTTCCTACGGTACTATGATAACAATAACAACAGCAACAGCAATAAAGCCAGTACAGGCTGCCAAAGGGGAACTGAGGTTCTGTTGGGGCAGGTAACCCTGCAAACATATCTCTGCAGCAAACTGAATTACTTTAGAGATAGAAGGGGACAGGGACTGAGTACTCTAGCAGCAGGGACAGCATGTGCAAAGCTGCTGGAGAAGAAGAGAGCATGGTATATCTGAGGTCATTTGCTGCTGGCCAGAGTGATCTGAGCAGGAACCACCCAGGGTCCCACAGGCCATCAGAAGGTTTTAAACTACATTTCAAGACACCATGCTAAAGGTTTTCAACAAACAACAGAGTGACTCAATGGCCAGTTAAGGATAGCTTCTGTCTTAGCAACCTGAAAGCTAGTGTCTACTCAGGGCGCGTGTGTTGGGACAAGGGCAAGCTAACTCACTGCCACAGGGATACAGTGTGCTTGTGGAATAACCTCCCATCAGAAATAGCAGGAAAACTGACATTCAAGGAGCTATCCACAAAGGGTGGTCAGCAGAACACTGAAAAGTCAAAAGCACATTGCAATTTATGAGAAGAGAACCTAAAGTAATGTGTGGGCAGATGTGCAATGTGGGGGACTATAAATTTCAACATGAGACCAGAGAGCAAGACCTTGGCTTCAATGAAATTCACCTGTCCACCCCATCCAATTAATGCAAAGAACAGGTTAGGGTGACTGAGCCAATGGAAATCCTTTTCCCTACTTCACCCTTCCCTCCTCCCCTTCTTTTTCCTTCTTCTTCCTTCTATTCCTTCCTTTTCTTTTTCCTTCTGCTCTTCTTCTTTCTCCTTTTCCTCCTCCTCTTCCCAATTTACAATAAAGAGCTGGCTCACTTCATGGCTGAAGCAAATTTAATTCCTACTAATCCTGTAATAGGGGATGTTGCTGGTAGTGACTGGTGCCAACCCTTTCTGTTCCAACTTTCTCCTTTGGAATGGCATTTTGGGACGAAGCATGTATATCACAGATGGAGTGGTGCTTTTGATGTGATGATATCAAGATATTTACCAAACTATGGCAGGGCTCTTTGTGGGAGATAATGACAAATTTACAAACAAAACGAAAATTTTCCAAATGACAAAAACAAATGGAATGATTAACATGCCAGCGAGGAAGTGAGCAGATACTAGCAGAACCCCAAAGCTCCAATGAGGGAGAAAGACCCAAAAAGAAAGGCAGAGAGGATGAGAGGGAGGGAGGAAGAGGAACTCATTCATATTGAATTAAGCACAAAGATAAGCCACATCAGTCACAATGGAGGACAGATTTAGAAAAGAAAAATAAAGAGCTATGGTCTCATAGCCGGAGGCTACTGTGCTCATTCCAAATCAAGCGATTTTTGCACACTTTGTTAACTTTTTCCCCAACCAACTGAATGCCATTTTCAAAGCCCATTTCTTTAGCCCTTCATATGAGGACAGAACAGCCTTGCGCTTACCACTCCAGCTACGTTAACAATTTCAGCATAAACACTCCAGGCTAGAATTATCCTGGGTAACTCTAGGGTGACCAAGGACTTGTATGTGAACAGATTGCTTTCCCTTCTTTCTCTTTTTCTCCTTCCCCTTTCCCTTCTCCCACTCTCTCCCCTCTGTTTCCTGTCCTTCCTGTCCTTCCTTCCTTCCTGTCCCTTTTTCCTTGCTGGCTGCCTTCCTGCCTTCCTGCCTTTTTTCCTTCCTGGTATTGGAGATTGAACCCATTCCTCAATCTTTTTTCTACTTTTATTCTGAGACAGGTTCTCACTGAGTCACTAAATTGCCTAGGCTCTGCTGGAATTTACATCCCTCCTGCCTCAGGACCCTAGAGTGATGAGATTTTCCCTGCTGCTATGGAAAGCCTGCCACTGCAGTGTTGTGCAGAGTCATGGGGCCTTATTTTTATGAGTCCCCTCTCTCCCTCCACCCTGAGAGCACAGGCACCCTGACATCAAGTTCTCATGAATATGCCAGACTTTTCTCAGGTTTGGCACACGTCAGTGCTCCTGTCTATGGCTTGTTTCCTGGGACTGTGAGTAAGTCAGCTGTCCACTGCTTAATGCAGCCATCCCAACTCCAACACCAAAGCAGGCTCCCCCCTGGACATAATGCTGCAGAGTGGTGCCATCTCATTTATTTCCCTAATAGTGTTTACCTCCATCTATGATTTTCATGAGGGTGGTATGCTGGCCTACCTGGATTCCTACTGCTCTTAAAAGGAATGCTTTTTTTGATGACTGAATGTTACGAATGCAAGGAAAACCAAAAATGACATCAGTAGGCTTCCTATCCTTTCCACTGAAACCTGAGATAATAAAGAAATCACAGTCCTTAGCCCTTTGTTCTCATTATTCCCAGAATCTAACCTAATTCAAGTCTAACAAAAGGGGTGAAAGGCAAAAAAATGCCACAACAGTTGACAGTAAAATAGCCACAAACATGCATTTCCAACCAAGTCTCATGAGATCTTGCTGCAGTAAACACAATCTCCATCAATATGCATGAGGCAGAGTGTTATTGTTCCTCCAAAATTCCTCTGATTTTTAAAGAAAAAAATTCAATAATTTAGTAGAAAAGTGGGCTCCCCTAGTATATGTCACTTTTACCAGCTTCCTCTGTTGATAGGATGGCTAGGTGATTAAAATCTGATTAGTGAAATACAAGTAAATTTGGTAAGTGGGCATTGTAGAAAGTGCTCTTAAGTAGTGGAAATGGATCTAATTTTCCCAATTCTCATTCCTGCTTGTGATATATAAAGATCAAACTTCTGTTTTGCAAACACAAGTAGAGGTTAAGCAATGAGTACGGTAGATATTACTGTTTGTATAAAAAAGATGTCACCCAAAAGTCTCATGCACTCAAAAGTAGGACTTTAGGAAGGTGACTGAATCATGAGGATATTAACTTCATGGATGAGTTAATCCATTGATGATTTCCTAAATAAATTTGCTATTAGGAGATGGGACTTGCTTGGAAGATCACTGGGGACCTGACCTGGAAGTGTATATTCATGGCCCTGGCCCCTTCTCCTCTTTTTGGCTCTTTCATTTGTATTGTGTCTCCTGGTTGCCATGAGGCAAAGCAGTTTTCCTCTACTACACCCATCTGCCACGAAGTTCCTGTCTTGGAGTCAGTTGACTAAGCACTAGACCCTCTGAAATGGTGAGCCAGAATAAATCTCTCCTCCTTTTAGTGTGAATGCTGCATATTTTGCTCCAGCAATGTAAATCTAATACAGTACAACACCTTGCCAGAAGGCAGATTGAGGAATTTCTCGACGTGCTCTGCCATTTTTATCTCTGAATTTTACATTACATAAGACAAAAGTCAACTTCTTTTTAAAGCTGCTGTTTTCTTGGGTTTTCTGCCACGTGCAGCCTAATCTCTCAGTGATCCAATGGACAAGGAAAAAAAATTAATGCAGGCATCTCTATAAATGAAACTGGAGAAGCTTGATGGGAATCAGAGGCCTGACTCTCAGGAAAGGGATGACTCAAAAAAATGTTTGACTACCTGTTTCTCCCTGCTCTGCAGTCAAAATGACTCCCACCAGGCACATAGCAGCCACTGAAACAATCTTGCTCATCTTCTGACATCTTGGTGAGGTGAGAAGGGCCAGGACTTTGAAGGCTGCATTTACTTTGACCTGCTATTTTGGTACCAGGTAGTCATAGCAAAAACAACCTCTCTCAAGATGGAAAAAACTGAAAGTCAGGAGTTACACTAGGACACAGAGATGGGTTTTGGTAACACACACAAACACACACACACACACACACACACACACACACAGAAACACATACAAACACACACACAATGGAGATGCACTAGGCTTTGTCTGCTTTCTGGGAGGAAAGAAACAAGTGCTGATTTCTCCTTCGTCCACTGGGAATGCAAACACTAAACTTCCTCCCACCCTCCACCCACAAACCTATGCAGAAGCTGACTCTAATTCATGTTTTTCTATGTGCTGTTGTATATTCTGGAAAAGTCCTCCCCCCAGTGCAAGGGTTTGACACATCACAAGTTACACAAGTCGACGATAGTATTCTAAGCAGATGATACTCCTCCTCATTCCAGTAGATATGAAGCTACATATTTCAACTTGTCCAGAGGGAGAATGAACACTGCTCGCCTTTTTAGCAACATCATCTCATTTTCCCAAAGGAGGCATGCTTTCTTAATACAGATATTTAATATAGTTTCTTTCTTTATGGTTTTGAATTAAAGCCTGTAAACAGAATTTTTCTAGCCACTGTGTTCTACTTCATATCCCTCCACCTTCTTCTACTGTGTTCTAGGGACAGTCCACACTGTCTATATATTTCTACTCCACTCAGGACTAACCCACACTCCACCTAGTCACTGCATCCCATCCTATTCCAACACACTCCACTCCACACACTCTGTAGCCTGATTTATGTCAGTCTAGATTACAGTGGTGTGACCTGACAAGTAGCCCAACCTCTATGAAGAACTCTGTTTTCCAACCACTGATTTGGTAACAATGAGGACATCGACAATTTACCATGATGCCATTTCTAGTATTGTGAAAAGCATTTTGCTTGTATTTTCCCTTTAAATCTCCATGAAGCCCTGAGATGTGCCTGCTTTAGTAGCCTCACTATCTGGACAAGGAAAGCAGCACACAGAGGGATTATGTGACTTTCACTAGGTCACAAGAAAAATACCTCATGTGTTCATGGTTTGAACCTGGGAACTGTGACTACAGAATTGTCCCTGATGTAAAAATCAAAAAGGGTCCTTATACTGCCTGCCAAGACCTCAAGAAAAGCATTTCCAGAAAGAATCCATCAAATCCAAGTATAATGAGGGAGCAGAGTCCAGGGTCCCTAGGTGTCCAAGGTCCTACAAGATCTAAAAAAGTCTAGTGGCAGCATTTTAGGGTCATTAATGTGTCATCTAGAATCAGATGGTGACACTAGGTTATCAAACTCAACTGCACTAATCCGAAAGAGGCAGGCAGAAATAATCCCAAGCATTCATAAACCAAAGTCATGTCTCTGCAGCAATGACAAAGGAAAGCATGCTTAATCCTGTGACCATACATCAATCATCATGGAGTACAGGCTCCACAGAGCACGCCACATTATTTGCAGTGGGATAGCTTTCCCCCAGCTGAACAGACCTTTGTAGAAGCAATGGGTATCTAGAATCAAAATCCTACAGATTTATGGTAGTGGCTGTTTACCAAAATTGGAACTGTAAAATCCCATTTTTCACAAAGATAAAGGAATTATTTTAAAATGACTGTGTGCAGAGATTTGAAAGGAGAAATGGACTTGTTTTTTATCAGGTATGTTTAAATCACCAATTCAGTTGTACTTTTGTTTCTACTACATTCCCCCACCTCTAACCCAGGTGCCTTGAAAGCAAACACATGGATGTGAATCAGGAAAGTAAAGTAACTTGGCAGAAGAGAAAAAATTTACAAAAAGGTATCTTACTTGGTTCTTGCACAAGTTCAATTAAGAGAAGGGAGTAGAAATAGAGACACATGAATATATCTAAATGTACTTGCCAAGAAAGCAATACATTTCAGGTGAATGTGAGCTGTGCTGACCTTCTCAGGAGCCCAGGTACTGAGCTCTCTCAAAAAGAAGGAAAGGGTAGGAAGGACACTCAGAAAACCTCAAGCAAAGCATTTGGCAAGTGAGACAAGCAAAAGCAATAACGATAGATTTAATTGGATAGTAGGTGACCTGGATACGAATCTGAATAACTAAACAATGGGTGATCATCTAAGCTAGGCTTGTATCCAATTTCAGCCAGAGTAATTAATGAAAAATTCATAAACACACACACACTTGGGATGTGCAACTCTAGCTCTCCTGTCTGATATAGTAAAATTAAATACTGAATGCCTTGTCAGAAGCCGGTAACAATTTTGATTCAGAAAGTGAAAAAAGAAAGTGCATGCATTTCTATCCCATTCTGTAGGCAGACTTGGACTCCCATTGATACTTTCATTTTTCCTTTTCTTTTTTTTTTAAATTTTTTTTTGGGGGGTCTTTTAAGACAGGGTTTCACTGTGTAGTCCAGGCTGGCCTTGAACTCACTATATAGCCCAGGTTAGCCTGGAATTCACAGCACTCCTCCTGCTTCAGCCTCCTCAGTGCTGGGATTGCAGGTGTGTGCCACCACACCCAGCTTCCTTTTCTTATAAACATTTTAAAAATTCTTACTCCATGGTTAAAAAGTAAAATACAGCCAGTCATGGCAATGCACACCTATAATCTCAACATTCTGGGAGACTGAGATAGGAGGATCTCAAATTCAAGCCAACTCTGGGCAACTTAGTGATTTAGTAAGACCCTGTCTCAAAATAAATAATAATAAAGGACTGGGGATGTAGCTAGCTCAGTGTGAGGTTGGGTTCAATCCCAAATACTTTATAAAGAAAAGAAAAAGTAAAAGGGGGAAGATAAGTCTGGAAAGGAGGTTTGGGACTGTGAAAAATATTCAGTGGTTTGGAGTTGATCTGAAAAGCAATAGGGAGTCATTGAGGTTTCTGAGCAGAGAAGCAGCATGAGTAAAGCTGTGATTTTGAGAGACTGATATGGAAAGAGAATATAAAATTAATCAGTGGACCCCTACACACACACATTCACACTACCCAAAACATGCTTTCATTTAAGGAAGAAATCTGGCTTTTTTAGACAGACAATAAAATCAAGTAAATGATATAGTTCCAAATGGGGTCAAGGTGAATGATAGTGTAACTTTGCTATCATTGTAACTTCAAGTATAATCACTTCTGGGGCTATTTTGGTTGATTATGCAACACAAACAGGAGCACAGTTGCTTCAGCATTTTTCTTTCTAATTTTCTTTAATGGCCAGCTGGCTGTGCAGGACTGAGTGAACCTAGACAAAAATGTACAATTCTAAGGAGTTTTAAAAATAAGTGAAATGCTACAAAAGACTCTAGGGGAAGGGCAGTGTGGATCTTATTCAGGCACTCAACATCAAATGTTGCAATGCCATCTTAATTAAAAGACAGATGGAGGAAAGAGAGATTTGGCTCACATTCCTGTGGAGAGGAAGCCTACTGCTCCTGTGACTAAGGGGCCACCTTAATAGACTGAGGAACATAAAATACATCAAAAAAGAACAATGCATTTCCTTGTAAACACCCCTAACATCCAGGCTCCTTGATCAAGTCTCCTACACAATAACATCTACTCCTGGCAGGTGAGGTGCTGAGTTTTCTTTGGGACAAATCCATCCTTATGAATTCTGAGTCCAACTTTTATTATAGTTTTCTAAGGATCTCAGTTTCTGATCTATATGTCCTCTACCTACCCTGCACACTGCCATAAGCAATGGTTTCCTAGACCAGACATTTTCAGCCATACAAGATTTTCTTCCCAGGCAACATGTGGTAACATCTGGGGACAGTCTTGATTGTCATAATGGAGATGAGAAAGCCCTACTGGATCTCATGAGTAGCAATCAGGGATGCTACTGAATGTCCTAAAACACACAGAATAGTTTCCCATAACAAAAAATTGCCTGGCAGAAAATATCTACAGCCCCGAAAGCTGCCAAGCTCTGTCCTAAACACATGTTGATCATACTGGTTTATCCACTTTACAAAATTCACAGCAGAAGCATGTATAAAGTTTGGAACCTGGGGTTGGCTTTCAAAATTCATATAACCTTATCTCTCCAACTTCTCTGATTCACTTCTGTGCCCCACAGCACCCTGAGTGAACTCTCTGGTTCCAAGAAGCTAGTGTTTCAGTCTATCTGCTTCCTCCTGCTTCATGCCTTTTGTTCATCCACTTTCCCTTCCTGAATCACCCTTCCTACATGGTGCCATATTTGATCCATCCTTTTAGGTTGACCCTAGGCTTTCTTCTCTGGAGACCTTTGAAGTGGATGTGACTGCTAGCTATCCATCCTGCTCCTACTGACACCTACCTGTACCCATATGTAAAATGAGCCACTGCCTTTGACCTGCAAGTCACTCTTCATTTATTCTAACACACTGCTCTCACTAGAGGAACAACTGAATAATAGCTTATATTTCTCCCAGTTTTTTTTTATGCACTTTGCCCTTCCATTTCTGCATCCAGCAAAACATGAACCATCTCCTACTTTCCTGCTGTATCAGTAGAACTTCTTTACTGTCCTACTGTATCAGGACCTTGGAAACAGTGGCCTTGAATGAACTTGGGTACTGCTGCCTCCCAGGTATCAAACAGTTTTTCCAGGACTAAGAATGAAGGCACTGAAGGTTGGTCTTCACTGCATACTTATGACAGCTGGGTGCTACAATGCACGAGTGATTCAATCAAAAAAAGTATTGACATGGAAATATTTTCAGGCTGACGAATAAGTAGATTTGCCCTTCTGCCTATCTCCTTCTCCAGCCTACTGGCCTGTCATACAAGGCTCTGGACATACTACATGCTAAACTTTGAGGATGACAGGAAAGAAAAAGATGAGAGAGGTGGAAGGAAGATGAGGAGGAAGATGACAATGATGACAACTTCTGAGTAAAGCCAAAAGCTTACAAGGTGGGAAATAAAGGGAGGGAAGAATGGGCCCAAGCAGGACAGTGGGGTGGGGTTAGACAGGAACAGTCAGTAAATATCATGGCATGTATAAATCCTAGAGGAGGTGAAGGAGAGAAGATATATGAAGCATTGTTGGAGGTTATGAAGTGAATTTCTTTTAATATATATTTGTTTTCAGTAGAAAGGAGCAAATTTTTAAAAATCATTTTAATTTCAAAGGACTATTACAGCATTTTTCATAGCTCTACTACAATGAACAGAGTTTATTACAGACACTGGGCTGTATAGGTCTAGGGTTTATGAGGGTTACACAAATATGAAAAATCTCTCCCTCTAGGAATAAAGTAGCTTAAGCTCAGAATAGTGGCTATGCCTGTGATTCCCAAACACCACCACTCTGTCTTTCAAAAGAAAGCATCTAATGTCATAGAACTTTTAATGATGCAGAAAGCTCTTATTTCCAACCATAGGGCTTTATATTCACTTCTAATGAATACTTGTGTGATCTTGATAAAAGCAATCACTTAGTCATTTAGATTGCCTGATTAAAAAAATCACTTGTTTTGGTGAAAGTTTTATCTGAATACATCTATTTAGCACACATCCCTCCATTCTCACTAAACCCTGAGCTACATGGTTAGGGAAGGGAATGTGCAATAGTTTGTACACAGAGTAAACATTCAATAAATGCAATGGATGATGGTGTTATCACTGCACAGGACGGCGGACCTTTTTGGAGCCAGACAACCTAAAAGCCCTGCTGGAAATCCTTTTATCCTAAGTTTCTCTTTTCACTATGTCACACAGGCGATATCAGACAGAGCTAACATCCCCTGGTAAATGTCTGTCATGTAACCTTTGTTCCTTTTTTCTTTATGATAATTTTACCCTATACAAAATTGAGGAGAAAAATAACCCATTTATAGTTCCTACACTACTCTCTGGTCTTATTCCAGCTGCTACTGTGACAGGGCTACTGTGAAGAGGGACACTGACCCAAGCAAGGAGTTATGTGTGTGGCTTCAAAGGCAGATCATGAATTTCTTCTGCATCACGATCAGGGGACTCATAAGAAAGAGATAACTTTTAGTCTTGAATTCTAAACAGATATAGGGAAACATGGATACAAACCTATGTGTGTATCTCTGTCTCCATGAAACTATCCATCATCAGTCATCTGTCTAGGTTTGGCTGGAACACAAAATAGCATGAGATTAAGTGAGCAAATTTAAGGACTCTGTGAAGCCAGATTTGAGTTCTGGCATGACCTGTAAGCGTCTTTGGAAAATGAGTCTTGGTCTTCTCTTCTAAGTCATGAACATAGTAACAGAGCTACACGACCTGACAGTTGTCTGTAAGTTT
>RJWM01016009.1:0-46478 GCA_004363535.1 Dasyprocta punctata | reverse complement strand
AAAAAAAAAAAAAAAAAAAAAAGAAAAAAGAAAAAAGAAAAAAGAAAAAAGAAAAGAAATCAGCCAATATCAAATGCTGGAAGGGCTTTGGGGAAAAAGGAACCCTTCTCTGCTGTTGGTGGGAGTGTACACTGGTAAAACCACTTCGAAAATCAATATGGAGATTTCCAAAAAAACTAAGATTAGAGGTCCTATTTGACCCAGCTATTCCCCTTCTGGGTATCTTACAAGAAGAGTTAAAAACATCATACCACAATGATATATTTGAATCTATTTTCATAGCTGCACAATTTGTAATAGCTAAATCTTGGAAACAACCCAAATGCCCATCAACTGAGGAATGGATAAAAAAGATGTGGTCTTTTTATGCAATAGAATACCACTCAGCCATAAAGAATTATAAACTTGAGACTTTTTTGGGTAAATGGATGCAGAGGCCATACTCATAAGTGAAATAAATCAGACTCATATCTGTAAGTAACATATTGTCTGCCTGGTGTGAGGAATTGAAAGTGTTAATAAGATCAAAAACACACAATAGATATTGTGAAATCAGAAGAAATTGTTCAAAAGGAAAAAGGAACTATGATGGGGGAAAGGGGAAAAGAAGGAAGGGAAAAATACAAAACAGTTACACCACTAGTTTCTCTTAGTTTATTGAAAAGATAGAGTTGTGCTATTATCCTTTGGAGAATTTTAGAAGCCCATAACTTGTATGCTGATTAACTACTTTAAAGTTAATAATACTCAGTGTATGAACTATTGTTATTGTCCTATTATTTTGTTATAAAATTTTGTTTTATTTTTCCATAAAATAAAATATATTACCTGTTAAATATGAGAAGCACTACATATGCCTACTGAGGTGTAGTCTAAAAAAATTGGAAAGAGTCAAACATGATATAACAACTTTTACTTATTATCAAAGCACCAAATGTAAAAGCATCAGGGCTTTGAATTGTTTAAAAACTCAGTTGCCTCTTGATTTCAACAGGACTGGAGAAGACTTTAAAAGTATTGGGGCAACACATGTTCATTAAGATTTGTAAGTTATTCAGATTCAGTACTGTGTGCCTTCCTCTGTTCCAAGTCTAATATTCAGATTTTATCAAGGTAACTGACATTAAATTGAGAGTGAAAGACACAAGAACAAAGAACCAAAATGAGATTTAAAATTTTTGTCTAGAGGAAATTTTTATACTGCCTGCCACAGGCAGGTGGGTGAGATACTCCCTAAATATGAAATAAAACTATAGCGTTGAGAAGTGTAAATCAATTATTGGCCTTCAGACAGCATCAAGAGAAAGCCGAGGAGGGCTATGTGGCCCTTTGGAAAAAATGACCTAATCAACCTTGCTTTACCAGATTTTCCATGCAAGGACCAGAAATAATTCCCCAGGAATGAGACAGAAAATTAGTAAAACAGAGAGAAGATGTCAAGATATGTGGCTGATCAGATGATTTTGAGGTGACTTAACTCTTAACACTTAGGTTCACATTGCTCATTTCCCCTTTTAACATTTATTGCCCCACGTCATGGGAAACCCATTTAGTAAGTTGTAATTTACACAATTGAAGACTATTCTAACTAAAAACTCAGTGAAATGGCTATAAAATTCACTAACTTAGTAACAGATGGTCAAGAGAATACAACACACACACACATGTACACGTGCACATGTGCACATGCACAGACATACTCTTCTTCATTGATGCAAAAGCTTTAAGGTATACTCAGTTGCGAATAAGTACATTGAGGAAAAATCCCAGGTTTTTATAAATGTTTATTTATTTAACTTTAGGAACTAATTTCTACCCAGAAGCTAATGCAGTGTAAAGTTTGATGGGACAGTGTAGTTCTTGCCTTTTTCTGACTTACCATACAGAATTAAGTTAATGAGCAATGAAGAATATGAGAACTGTATCTGGCAGTGTCTACATACTTTTCTGTCATGTTTATGCAGTTGTAAACACACTGGACAGTATGCAGCTCATCCTGGTTAACATCTTGGCTTCAATATGACAGCCACTTTTGTTGATACTTATGAACGGACTACTTGACTTATAGAAACTGCTTGTTTCTTGACCATTTTGATAGTTTGGGAAGAATTAGCACAAAAGTGCTGCCTCCAAAGTGCTTTGGGAGCCCAGGTAATTTTGTTTTTATTTTACTATAAAATTTTTATTTTATAGTGTTGCACATAGGTTCAGAAGAAATCATGAAGATGTGGAGCGTGCATTTTAATTAAATTCAAAATGTAAAGTGTACACTAGAAAATAATAAAGAGAGAACTAGTCAGTGGTGGGATAGGGATTGAGCTGGTAGCTAAGTGACATTGCTTAGGCTATTTTACACTTTTATAAGTTGAAAAGAGTTTTTGTTTCTTTGTTTTTTTGTTTGTTTGTTTCTTTTTTCCTTTAAAGAGGATAAAACCAAGGAAAATAAAACAGAATAAAACCAATCAAAAACAAACCAGCATAAGTGATACAGGACTTCAAAACCTTACAAAACCAGTAATAGTTACCCTAATGCCTTTTGTTGTCCTCAAAATAGCTGCAGATACTTTCGGACATAGTAAAAATTGAACAGAACAGGATAGGATAGAAACAAACCAAAACAGTGAATGCAATAAAGGGCTTTGAAACAAGCCACTAGTAATTTCAAAATGGCTACCATAATATGTCTTGTTATCTTTCAAATAGCTGCTCATGTCATCAGATTTAACATAAACAAAACAAAAGAGAATAAAACTCAACCCAACAAAACAATGACAATGATATGGTTTCCTGGTCATGGTTGCTTCCTAGTGAGGCCTGGATCTCTCTCCCGCCCTGACCCTCACAGTCCATGGAGAGAGGCTTGGGTGTGGTGATCCCTACTTTGGCAGCAGCCAGGACATGGCACTGGTTTCTAGGTGGGGATCACCTCCGGGGGAGGCTCCTGGTTCTCTCCCCCCACAGTCTAGGGAGTTATTCTTTACTGACAAAGAATATTCTAGGCTATTTTTAAATAAGTTCACTATTCTTACCTTCATGGGTATCAATGTGATGATATGACACCAAAAATTTGTAGTGCATAACACATTGTAGGAAAGGGGTGTGAAACGACCAATTGTCTTGGTCATTAAAAAAAAAAAAAGAAAAGAAAAAAAAACCTAGTTAAATAAGAGTTTTAAATAAACAACAAACCTAGTTAAACAAGATTTATTTTCCTGAGCTAACCTTTCATAAAATGAATAAAAATCGTTTTGAGTACTAAATTAAGAATAAGGCGAATTTCTATAGCAGTCTTGACAGCCTGGAAAGATAAAGAGCTGTAACGGAGAAAATGGTCACTACCCCAATTTTTCACCCTTGGAATAAGTGTGAAGTAACTTATAAACAATGCTCAGGGCACCGTTTAACTGATTATGTGTACCTCTTTTTCATTGTTTAGAGGCACTGAAGTTCATTAAGGTGAATTTGTGGCTGGCAGTTACTGGGAGAAAATAGCAGTGCTAGGTATCAGGGTCTTGATTAAATGAACAAGCTATCATTCAACTCTACAGAATCTGGAGGAATATAGCATAAGCCTCATTAAACATAACAGGTGAACAATCATGTACTGTGGGCTTCATTACCTTCCATTTTTTGCTTATATTTTCACATGGGTCATAGGTTGTTAAATATCTGTCAAGGTAAAGGACTTACAGGGAAGAGAAATATCTGGGTTGCATTAGTCCCGACATTTGGCTGTGATTCACTTAGTTTGAGTATTTATAATTATTAAAGAAGCAACAAAGAAATAGCAAATAAAAAAGATTAGAAAGATGTGAGTAAATATTGGAAACTTTTTCCTGAATATCTCAGAGAGACTTTAGCAAGACTTCTGTCTTCAAACCATAGTACCCTTCTGCATTGTTAGGGAGACTTCACTGGAAGTCAGGTAGCAAAATCATTTTGGCCCCACTCTATCCCACTCTTGAATATACTATCCATTGCTTCTGCATGGCACATATTTCTAGTTCTGGTTTATAAAAGATGCCAGGAAGTTGTGACCCAGCATTCAACAAACAATAATTGGCTGTCTCACAGTGCACATTACAAGGCACTGGGAAATCTCTAAGGATAAATGACAGTATCCTACCCTAAAGAAGCTGCAGCAGCTTTTGTCTAAAACAACATAATGAATTTCCAACCGTTTTTGTTTTTTGCATTAGCTTTACCAGGAGGTTTATTCTTGTTTTTCTTTGCTGACTTCACCTGCTGTGATGACAGTACTACCGATGGCAGCTCATAAATATGTAAGCTAGGTCTAGAAAGCTGGAAAGAGCTTTGTTTTTACTCAATAATGAGAAAAAAGCATAGTACAGTATAAATTTGCTATGCTATCTATAAGCAAGCCAAATAATGATAGGATATATAGATGGTCTTACCTGTGGAAGACTCCTAGAAGAAGGAAAGACTGTCAAGTAGGTAGATAAAAGGAAGTCACCTCAATTTTTAGTTAAAAAAAGGTTAAGCATGAACTAGGGTATTAATACAGTGCACCCCTCCAGGGACCCCCCAGTTTCAAGATTTGTACTCACAAGTAGGCCTTTTCTATGAACCTCCACCATGCATTCTTGACAGAGATTTAGATACAGGGTAGATCAGTGGGGGCGTTTCTAACACAGGCCTTTAAGAAGGAACCAATTATTTCTCAGGAAAGGCACAAAACCCTAGACCCTGCCTGGAGCATTCTTTCATAAGGAGCAAAATTCTGAAGCAACCAGGGGGTAGGGCAGCAGATCTCTGAAACTCAGATCACTGTTCTTAGAGTGAAGATGAGAGGAAAAACTCATAACCTGTGAGAAGGTCCAAGAAATACTCAGAACTCTGATCTTATACCTATATGATCAAAAGCTTTCTAGTGTGGGAGAGGAAAAGAAAATTCTGTCCTGCATAATGTACTTTCAATTACAAGGCACAAACTGGGTTTTAAAAACAGGAAACTCTATGAAGATCTACTCATAGAACTAAGGAAAAGCTTATTCAGTACAGGGCTGGATCAAGACAAGGGAGTAGAACACAGTTTTCCAAACATGGATATTAAAATAACTTGATTAATGTGTGAATGGATCCAGGGGAAAAGGTGTGATGTATGGGGAATTTCAAAAGGGAGAAATCAACTGTAAGAGTAAGATAAATAAAAAGGTTAGTGGGTTGGTAATGTAATTCAAGGGCAAAGCACTTGGATTTCCAGTTCCCCTTCCCAATATTTATATGAAATGAAAATGAGAGAAAGGATGTCTTAGAAGTATCAATAGACAAGAAACAATTGAGTAATACTATTGGTAATTGTAAAAATAGGTCAAAAGAACTTACAAAAAGCAGCTAAGAATTACTTTGAGCTGCAAAACAGTGTCAAAACAGTTTTACGAATTGGAATTACAAGAAGAGATGAGAGTGTGAATAAAATAAAAACAATATTTGAAAAAATAATGCTGGTAATTTTGCAAAAATAATAAAAGAAAACAAAATACATGTCTAAGAATTTTCCTGTGCCTCAAAAAGGATAACACTAAAACAAATGAGCATGTCCAGTTCAAACCACTGAAAACCAATAAAAATGAGAAAACTTTTGAAGGTAGTTGGGTATAACAGATAAAATACACAAAGGGGCACAGATAGGTCAAATGTAATTCTCCACATGAATAGAATCAAAGATGTAATTTAAATAAATGCCAAACAGCTTTCTATAAAACTCAACATCCATTTATGATAATAACTCTGAATAAACTAGGTATTAAATTAGCATATCTCAACATAATGAAGGTTATCTAAAACAAACTCATCACCAACATCATTCTGAATGGGAAGAAAGTCAAAACATTTCCTTAAAAAATCAGAAATGATAAAAGAGTATCTACTTGCACCACTCTTATTCAATATAGCATTGGAAAATTCAGCCCAAAGTATGGAGCAGGAGAAAGAAGTAAAATGATGCAAGCATGACAGGAAGGAGTCAAATTATCCCTCTTTGCAGATGATATGATTGCATACCAAGAAAATCCTGAAGAGTCCACCAAAAACTTTCTACAACTGGTAAAGTTACCAAATATCAGGATAGAAACTCAACATGTAAAAATTGGTTGTTCCCTGTACATCAATAATAAATTTACTGCAAAAAACAAACAAACAAAAAACCAGGAAACCATTCTATTTGCAATCACCATTTAAAGAGGAGATCTAACAATAGACCTAATCAAGGAGATGAAGGACCTTTATAAAAAAAACTTACAAAAAACAAAAATGAAATTGAAGAAGACCCCAGAATATAGAAAGACATCCTATGTGCATGGATTGGGAGAGTTAATATTGTTAAAATGATCATACTAGAACAATTAATCTATGGGTTCAATCTAATTCTCATCAAAACACTAGTGCCATTCTTCATAAAACTGAAAAGCATCCTAGCATTCATATGGAATCTAAAAATATCCCCCCCCAAAAAACAAAACAACTCTGAACAAAATGAAAAATGTTGACAGCATCACAGCACCTGATTTAAAAATGTACTATTGAGCCACTATAACACCACTAACCTGGAATTGTTGTAACAATAGATATGTATTTCAATGGCATAGAAGAGAGGGACCAGGAATAAACCAGTTTACATACAGCCATTTGATTCTTGACAAAGAGCAAAAAATATATGTTGAGGAAAAGAGCATCTTCAACAAATGGCTCTGGAAAAACTAGGCATCCACCTGTAAAAGGTAAAATAGATCCTTATCTCTCACATTGTAGAAAAATCAATTTAAATTGGACCAAACACTTAAATGTAAGATCTAAAACACTGAAACTACTAGAAGAAAACAGGAAATGCTTAAAAATGTTGGTAAGACAACAATTTCCTGAATAGGACCCCGATAACTAGAATAGAGAATTGACAAGTAGAATTACATAAAATTAAAATGATTCTGTAGAGCAAATGATACAATCAACATTGGGGAGACAAGTTACAGGATAAGAGAAAATCTTGAAAGCTTTGCCAGCTATTTTTCTGACAGAAGACTAATATATATAATATATAGAGAGCTTAAAAGTTCAAAACCAGAAGAAAAAATAATCCAAACAATAAATGATCTAAAGGCTGCACTGTTGAAATATGAAGCACAAACGGTCATAACTACATGGAAAATAACTCAACATCTTTGGCTGTCAGCAAAATTAAATAAAAACAACATTGAAACTTCATCTCATCCCAGTCAGGATGATGATTATCAAACAAACAAAAGCTAACAAATGCTAGTAAAAATGTGGGGGAATAGGAGCACTTACAAACTTTTGCTGGAAATGTAAATCAGTACAACCACTATAGAAATAAATACACTTGTTCTTCAGAAACTAAAATTAGAATCATTATATGTTCCTTCTATATAACTCCTGGGTATATACCCAAAGATATCAAAGTCCACATACAATTAGAGATGACAATATACTCATGTTTACTGTGGCAATAATCACAGCAACCAAATTATAGAATCAGTCTAGATGCCCATCAACAGAAGAATGAGTAAAGAAAATACAATATAATATATTTATATTTTTATATGGATACATATCATATACCATATATATAACATACATACAATATATGATATATATATTCCATATACCATATATACAGTATACATACATATATAACATACATACAATATATGATATATATATATATATTCCATATACCATATATACAGTATACATACATATATACCACACATACAATATAGGATATATACATATATATAAATATACATATATATATCATATAGTATCATTCAGCCATAAAGAAGAATGCAATCATTTCATCTTAAGGAAAAGAAATGGAACTGGAGATCATAATGTTAAATGAAATAAACTTGAATTAGAAAACTAAGTATCATGTGACTTTCTTACAGGTAAAATCTAGAATAAAAAACAGAAAATGTAAGGAGAAGGGAGTCTGTTGCAAAATGGAATCAAAGAAGCAAGGTAGAGTAATAGGGAGAACAGATTCAATCAAGGTATGTTATATGCATGTTTAAAAATGTCAAAATTAATCCTATTTTGTACAATTAATATATGTTGAGAATTATAATAAAAAACTAAAAATAATTTTAACATGTCACACCAGAAAAGCTAGCCATGTGATAAACGTCTTTAATAAAGAAACACAAACAAAAATCTCACAATCTCTAATTTTGTAAGTAAGAAAATTTCTTTCAAAAAGAAACATAGGATAATGGCATTTTTAGGCAAAGAAAACCAGAAGAACCCATTGCCAGTGTATTAAATTAAAACAACAATAACCAAGCAAAAAATTATCAAATGAAGTTCTTCTGGTACAACAGGAATATATAAAAATAAACTAGAAAGTCTCAAAATTATAAAAGTGAAGTTACTATGAACTTTTTCTTCATTATAAATGATTCTCATGAATAATTCATTACATAGAGGGAGAAACATTAATGATAAATTTTGTGGTTACTAATATATATAAAGTAAAGTTTATGACAAAAATCACATAAAGGAGAATACGAAAGTACTGTGTGTGATGAGTTTCTTATGCTACAGTAAAATAAAGATGAACATTGGAAACCCTAAGGCTACAAAAGATATTACAAAAAGAGGTATAACTAATAAAGGGTACTAGAGATAAGACGAATATATAAAAACCATTCTACTAATCTAACAGTGATCAGAAAAATAGATAAAGTGATACAAAACAATGTAACAGGTAGCACATGACCTGTAAGATGATGACCTTAGATTTGACTATATCAATAATTATTGCAGGCACAATAAAAATGTGATACAGATTATACTAAAGCAAGTGGGCGTCATTAGAAAAGCTGCCACCATACACAGTCTACAAAACAACCCTCAAAATTCATTATTAATCTAAACATAAAAATAATATAGTAATTTTAAAAGGAAAAGAAAACACCAAACAAAACAACAAAAGTATTTTACAATCCTGATTTAGGTAAATACTTTTTTAAATATTCTAAGCAAAATAATCAAAGCAGAGCAAAAATAATGAATTATTCATCTTCAATATATGAAATTTTGCACCTTGAAAACTATTGAAAATTTTAAAATTAATCCACAGACAGGGATAAAATATATGCATAACAAATAAAAAGAAACAATCTCCAGAATATATAAAGGACTCTTACAACTCAGAAATTAAAATTGGTTACCAATTTTTAAATGGGAAAACATGTAGGCACCTAGCCAAAGAAGATACATGGAAAATACACACATGAAAAGTTACTATATATTATTTATAATCATTGAAATGCAAATTGTAACTGTTATGAAACACTTAAACATTGCAATGGCCAAAATTTAAAAATCAAAATGTGATAAATACTACCAATGATATATGGCAATTTGATCACTCACACATAGATTGTTGGAATGTGTGATAGTATATCTGATTTTTACAATATTCACTTTTGTATTTTTAATTGTAAAATACACAAAACTTAAAAATAGAAATCTTAACATGTTTAAATTCATAGTTCACTAATATGAAGTACATTCACATTATTAAGCAATAACCTCAGTTCTTCCAAACTCTTCGTCTTGGTACGCTGAAACTCTGCACCCATTAACCAACAACTTCCCATTTCTTCCTCTCCAAAGATTATGGCAGCCATCATTCTATTTTCTGTCGTATGAATATGACTGCTCTTCCATCCATGACATATACATTGTTTGTCCTTTTTTTGACTTACTTGTTTCACTTATCATGTCCTGAAAGTTCATTCAAGTTGTAATACATGTTAGTATCTGTTTCCTTCTCAATGTAGGATAATATTCTATTGTGTGCATTTTATCTATTCATTCTGTGATGAACATTGCTTCTGCACTTAATCTATAATGCCACTATAAAACCTGGGCATATAAGTGCTTCTTTGAGATGATCTTCTCAATTTTTTGAGTATGTACTCAAAAGTGTAATTATTAGGTCATATGGTAGTTCAATATTTAAATTTTTGAGGAACACCATGTTGTTTCCCAAAGCAGCTACATCATTTTACATGTACCCCAATTGTGTACAAGTATTTCAACTCCTCCCCAATCTTGTCAACACTTGGCTATTGTCTTTTCTTCTTAATAGTAGGCTTAATTTGTGCCTTAAAAAATGGTCATTGTGTGGAATGTTCCATGTGCAGTTAGAGAAATGTGTTTACTGTTGTTAGGTACAGGGCTCTATTATGTGTGCTGCTCCTATTTGGTTAATTGTATTGTGCAAGTTTTCTATTTCTTACTTACTTGTATTTGGTTGATTCATTTATTACGAGGGGAATAATGAGACACCCAACTATTAATGTAGAACATTCTCCACTGAATTTTTAATGCATATTTTGATATTATTAGATGTAAACAATTTGTAATTATTACATCTTCCTTTGAAAAGAAATGTTTATTAATATAAATATCCCTTTCTTCTGTAACACATTTTGATTTAGACTATCTTTTAGTTGGTATAGTTATCACTTATCTCTTTCTTATGGAATCCATTTTTTATTTTTTCACTTTCAAATTGCATCTTTGCATTAACATGAGACTCTGGCAGATAATATTTGGGTAAGTTTTTTTTTAATTCATTCTGTGAATCCTTCTTATAAATTAGAGACTATCATTTATTTATATTTATAGTATTATTAATAATGAGAAATCCATTGTCATTTTTTCTTTTGTTTAATATACCTCATTGATTTTTGGACCTCATTTGTATTGGTATCTTTTTTGTTTTTTAATTGGCTTTTTATAGTAACATATACTATCTGTCCCAAAAGAAACTAATAATTGTTTTTATGCAGTTGTTTTTTAAAATCATATAAAAATTAAAAAGTAGAGCTGATAGTAAAAATTACAGTAATGTTAGTTTTATAATTGCCTACAAATTTATTTTAACTGAGAATTTTAGTTGACATTTTACTTAGTGCCCATTATCCTTTCCTTTCAGTCTGTAACATTCCTTGAGGATGGACCAAGCAACAATTAAATATGTTAGCTTTTGTTTATCTGATAATGATCTTATTTTTTCCTCACTTTTGAAAATTAGGTTTGCTGGATATTGGTTTTTGTTTGGCAAAAGCTACCAATATCCAATCCCTAAGAAATGCAAGGGTTTTTTTTTGTTTTACTTTGTTTGTTTTGTTTTGGTCTTACTCACCATATTTTTCTCATAGCACTTCAAATGTTCAATCACTCCTTTATGACCTTCAGGATTTTTCTGATGAGATATCCACACAATTTTAGTAAGAATCCCTTGTATATGAACATCCTGCTGCTTCAATTTTGTCTCTGACTTCTTGACAGTTTGATTATAGTTGGTTTCAATGTAAGTCTCTTTCAGTACATACTTCTAAAAATCTGTTGAGAATCTTGCATATTTATATTTATGTCTTTCATCAAATTTGGAAAGATTCAGACCATTATTCCAAATAGTTTCTCTTGGTGTTGTTCTGACTTTTGTCTTCCTGGGACTTTTGTCTTCTTGATTGCATTAAAAATTTCTTGGTCACCAGGCTGGGTCTGGGAAATTCTCAAGAAAGCTGAAATAAAATTAATCCATTGCTTTTGTGGCATAACTGGTCAGAAAGAGGCCCATCAAGAAGGGGTTCTTAAAGATTTAGAATGCACTCAGTAGTGAAGTGCAGGTACTCAAAGCAATGAGAACCAGTAACAGATGTAGTTTTTTGGAAGAGTGAAAGCTTAGGTACAGTTTGGAGCTTGTATCATTCATACTTTTTTCAATAGAATAGAAAGCCTGGGAAATGGTATCCTACTCCTTCCCCCAAAAGATGTTTTTTTCAGGGGGAGATAGGTGTATTTTCTGGATTCTCTTAGTCCGTCGGTTAATTTCTTAATTGAGTCAATTTATGGCTTTTTACCTATAGGTCTGGAAGGGAAGCAGTGTAAGGGAATACTGACATGTGTTGCCTTCATCTTATGGTCTGGCTCCTCCTCCTTACTTCTTTAATTGGGTCACTGTATGGCTTTGGATAACTTCAAGTGAGCCCTGGAAGTTGTATTCTTATTAAAAGTACAAATTTTACTTAGGATTTCTTTTTTTCTTTATTTTTATTTTTATCTTTATTTGTGGCACTGAGGATTGAACTCACAACCTCATGCCTGCCAGACAGGTGCTTAACCCACTGAGCCAAACTCAGGCTGTGAGTTTGGCTCAACAGCTTAAGCACCTTTCTGGCAAGCACGAGGCTGTGAGTTTGATCCCCAGTGCTGAAACAAAAAAAAGTTAGGATTTATTTGTCTCCTTTCTACCTATTAATTTGCTATCCTACCTCATCTTAGGCTTCATTTGCTTTTTTCCCCACCTTTTCTCCTTTTAGTTCCTCAGCTTTATTCATTTCAATCAACCGTCAATCAAGTGAGTGAATGCTTCCTTATTGAATCTTCTTTTAGTTTCCTGTCACAGGGCTGAGACTGACCAAATTGGTAGTTTCTACCAAGATAAAAGCTGAAATTGACTTCAGTTATCTACTTTATCACCCAAGTCCTCACCTAGAAGTCACAAGCCATTGATCTCCAACCTAGACTCCAGATCTCCTCCATAGCTACATCAGGCAGGTTCTGTCAGCACAGTTGATGTCCAGATGGGAGACAGATTCTTGGTGGTTTTCTGATGCTATGTTCCTAGAATTCTCTTATTGAACTAATTTATACTTACTTTGTTCCAAGAGTAACATTCTTAGGCACTTACCCAAGAGTAGTAAGTACATTCACAAGACCATAATATGATTATTGTCAGTTTTTTCTATAATCATATTCAACTGGAAATAACCTAAATTATTCTCAACTAAAATGATGAAGAAAGGAACACCATAGCCAACACCAGAAGAGCATGGTGGCACCAAGGAGAAGCTTTGCCAGCAGTATGTTGGCAGGGGGTGGTATCTGGTCTCCCCTAAGATTCTCCCCCACCAGGGCCAGCTGCCCAGCCTGGAACTTTTCAACAGCCACCCACCCACTCAGGAAACAATGAACCACAGAGACAACACGGAGGGAAGAGAAAGAAGAAAGTGAAGCCCGTGGACCTGTGTACAGTAACCAACAACGGGGATGAGAAAGGAAGTAGGACTGGGTGAATATTTGTAAAAATGATGGATGAATATTTTCTAAATTGAATGAAAGATAAAAATACATAATAAATAAGCTGGTTAAATTTAAAATAGGGTGAGTCTAGAGAAATGCATGTCAGGTTACATTGTAATTACTAAAAAAGCAAAGAAGAAGAAAAGTTTTGAAAGCATTGAGAAAAGACACATAGCCTATTGGAAAATTCAAGTAATAGTGGATTTCACACTTGAAACCGTCCAAGTCAGAAAAAAGTGGCACAGCATTTTACAAGGGTTGAAAGCAATGTCGACCTTAAACTATATCAGGTGAAATGCTTTTAGGCATGAAACAGAAATAAAGATTTTCAGATGAAATAAAAGTAAATTTGTCACAGGCCATAAGAATGACTAGCAGAAGTTCTTCAAACAAAACTGAAATGATAACAGTAAATCATGGAGAATCAAGAAGAAGAAAGAAGAAAAGAAAGAAAGAAAATTAGCAAATACACTGACCTATACATCCATTCATTTATGTTCTAAATTATGAATGATGATTAAAATACAAGTATATCAACAACTGATGCTTGAATCAATGTTACTGAAAAGAAAGAAAGGTAAAATGAGTCAATGGAACACAGATTTGCATATTTACCTCAAATATGTAAAACCCTGATGCCATTTCATACTATGGTGTGGTAATCTACAATTTTTTCAAATTGATATTTAGCTAAGAGTAAACAAAAAACATACTACTGATGCATGCAACACTGATGTGACTTTCTCAATTCACCGTGATAAATAAGGCAGAACAGACACAAAGGCGGCAGCTGAAGGACTCTGCTCATAAAGATGCTCTGGAATGTGCATGCTTCAAGGACACAAGGCAATCATTGGTTGCCTAGGGCTGATGGGAGGAAAGATTTGATAATATCATGGCATACGGGGACATGGTATTCGTTATCTTGAATGCGATGGTAGCTACATGTTTATACGTATTAACCAGTATTCACAGATATTGTACCTGAAATGGGTAAAATTTACCCTATGCAAATTATAGCCCCAAAACTTGAATAATATATATCTTTATTTTTATTACCTCTGAATGTCTGGAGTATCTCATCTTATCTTTATCTGGCCTCTGTATAGCTCTACTATTGCGTGAATGGGAAAAGTTCACTTAGTGTCTATGTGATCATATAATTTCCAATAAAAACTCAAGAAACCATGCCATCTAAATATATTTTCTTTGTTCTTTCTCAAACATTCCCTATGATCACCCTCATGGTTCTCCGAGTGTGATACTCGTAAGTGTGGACAAGGAAGATGAACAAGGCTTGATGTATGTCATCAAGACCAAGGGCAGTGAATTTTATGTTTCTTTGCATCCAGTCTGGTTTGTTTATTTTTATAACAGGAATGCAAACAGTATTTTTTATAAATGAATATGATTTTTATAACTAACATAGTATTGAAACTCTGCCTCTGTAGCACTGATAGGCTCAAGGTGAGTCATAAAATAAAATTCTTATGTCTCTCAAATTTTTTCATCATTCTAGGTCCTACATTACACTCTCTATGGGGAATCTGGGATCATGCATACTCATGAATCTGTCTGCTAATGTATTTCCCACTTATGGGTTCTGTTGGTTACTTTTAAAGAAATAAAATTAAACTGGAAATTATGCCTCTTAATACCTTTCTATGTTGCAGAATATTTTTCATGTTTTGAAAGCTGTTCAAAAAGAATTCCAGGAACCTTAATGACATCATATTAGAGTATATAATGACTTGTCACTGTAAAAAATTCAGAACTCCTGAACATTTTAACTTAAAAGTTAGCATGAAAATTTGTATGGTTAACTCTGACAGATTTTAAAGTCATTATCTGTAATTGGAATAGTAATAGGTTACATTTATTAAGTGCTTACTTCCTACCACGTACTCATTTATATTACCTCTGAATTCTCATTTGATATTTATGATAATCCTGTGAGAGAAGTCTTATTAGTATCCTGACATACAGTGGAAGAGGCGGAAGTACGAAGGTTTTTAATAACATTTTGTGGGTCATAAAACAGTAAGTGGTATTACCTTCTTGGATTGTACTATGCCACTTGTAAGACATTTATGAGAAAACAAAACTCATCAAGCTCTGCAACAATAACAAAATATTTTTAAAAAGTAAAAAAGCAAAAACTGACTACTGACCAGGAAATCTATTTGTAATCTTTCTAACTGCATTTTTTCACACAATTATGTAGTGCAAGAAGAATTTGAAACTTTTATATTCATTGTTTTCAGAGGGACATAGGAAAAGAGAAGGATTAAAGATTGCAATGGATTACCTATTGCAAAAGCATAAAGATTAGAAATAGTGTGGTAGTTTTATGGGTCATCTTAGTGGGGTCATGGAATGCTTAGCTGTTTAGGAGAAAACAGTTTTAAAATTCTCTGTGTGAAATGGTTATGGAGTGAGAATAAAGAGGACAATTAATACAGATTTCCCTCCTTAGTGCTGGTGAACCTCTTCAACTTGTTATTGGCCTTAAAAAAGAAAATGGTAGGAGATGGTAGAGTTTTTTTCTCTACCTGACTGGGACACTGACCTTTTGCTGCTCTCAGACTGGACTTAAACCCCAGGTGATCCTGGTTCGTGTATCTTTTCCCATGAACTAGGATTTTCAAGATTGGCTTTCCTGGGTTTCTAACTTTCAGACACAGCATCGTGGAACAATATCCATAGTTGTGTGACCCTGTTCCGTATAAAAGTTTTCTGTTTTTGGTATACTATTGGTTTTGTCTTGATGGTGATTCATGATTAGTGCAACCATGGAGACCAGAGTTGCAATTCAAAATCATAATGTCCTGCCATAATCACTATGTCTTCATGGTCACTTCTGTCACATTAGAGTTAAGTATTAATGCATGTCAGTAGCAATAAGGATTCAAAGGAGGATGCTGGAAGGTTTTAGCTGACATGACATCTTAATAAGCTTCTCAAAGACCCTAAATAAATATTCTAAAAAGCACACACAATGCTAAGGTTTACAGAAAGTTCCACCAGTAAGATTTCTTCTCTGGATTATTTTTATAGAGAAATTTAGAAGCCAGTACTGAAGAGCAGTATGAAAAGTAAAGGTCAGTAATACTTCTGTTTTCCTTTCTTCACCCATTGTTCCATCCTTTCCTGATGGAGATGTGTGTGCTTATGCACTCACACACGTATGTGCATATCACAAGCGTACATGAACACACATCCAACACACCTGTTAGAGAGAGGAGTAAAACATAATATGGCAGAATGAGGACTACATTTTCAGAAAAATTTAATCTTTTCCATTTCTCAGGATAAATCTTGACTTTTAACCTGAAAACTTTCATATATGAAAAATTCATTTTAAGACACATGCAATTTATATTTTAGGATCATTTTGAATTCGATATCATTGTTATTCCATGAAAACTGAATTGAATTGAGTCATGCTTTCACTTAACATATACACAATTAACATTACTAGAAAATTGTATGGAAGAGACTGTATCTATACATCTCCAGATACACTCTTATGTACTCTATTAAAATCTGTTACTTTGCCAATTATATTTCCCTTGCCCGGTTATTAAGGTATCCTTTATGTCACACTAATGTCTGTGAAGGTCAGTCTACACACTGCCAGGAAGCATTAGTGATTTCTAGTGCCTCTACACAGATTCTTCCTGAAGACCTGTCATTAGACACGCTTGCCTGTGGAGCTTTAGATTGGGCACATTAGGGTTTATTTTACAGTGACAGGTCACTAAAACTTGCCAGGGCGACATTGACACTAACCTTGCATTTTGCTTTTCCATTTGTTTTAACCTTAATGAAGCCTTGTGCTGGAAAGATGGGCTGGCATAGCAATGAAGGATGAGTCATTACCACTCTGTGCAATCCAGACGGAGACGTCAGTGCCTCAACTCCAACTCCGTTGCTTTTTTTTAAAATCTGAGTGCCAGGTGGATTTTAAATTTCTTTAAAATGCTTCCACTAATCAAGGATCCATTCCAGCCTTTTCTCTTCCTCTAAACTACTGCCTCTTCCCTTTTATTTCTCTTCTATTCAGATAGAAAAAAAGAGAGCACTTCAGGAAGTATTTGTACTGAATTTTTGTTTTCCTTCCCCGGGAAATCATGAGAAATGTAATTGTACAGCAGTTCGAGATGTTTTAGCTTAAAGTGATACAGTTATAAGACAAATTATTAATCTTCATTTCTTATGTGCAATACAGGAATTAACATAGAGGACACAAAAGAACATTGAGTTGAGCTATACGTGCTTACATATTTCAGATGCATGCTTATTAACACAGGTGTTCTTTTAAAGAATTTCTTTAAAAAACAGTTTCCATGGTAACTGTATCATATCTAAGACCAAAATGAACTAGCTTCAGTATAAATTGGATAGCTTCAACTTGTATTTAGATAATTCAAATACATTACAACAAAAGTAATCTGTGCTAACAGTCACTATTATTCAGCTCTTGTATTTGTGTTTTTGCAGTACTTGTGAATTTGCCTTTCTGACTTAATGAAGAGCTTGTGTAGGGTGTTAGGTGGATGGTGCTTTTCTCTTTCATTTAAGAGCTACCCAAAATGACAGACAGGCATGAGTGTGTAAGGATGTACATTTCCTCACACCTCCCAACTAGGCTATTACAAAACTCTAAACTTTGCCAATCTAGAAGGTAGAAATATTAACTACAGTTTAGAATGTATATTCTATATCAATGAACTTCAAGAGTTCCTCATTTATTATCAAGTATTTTGTTTCATTTATTGTACATTACTGTCTATATTTTATTTGTTGACGCTTTTAAAAAATTATGGTCTATTTATGTTTAGCAATACTCTTTCTGTATTGTTTAGGTAAAAATTGTTGTCTCAAAGTCTTTGTCCTCTAATTTTACTTTCTTGTACATCCAATAGTACTAAAATTGAAAAATGCTTACCTGTCTTTGCTAAGTTTTATGTTTGTGGAAAACAGTTCTGAGTCCTTCCTCTTCCAAATTCATTAATAAATGTATATATATTGCTTTCTATACACTCAATTATATTCCATTCTTTATCCATTTAATACACTTCCTATACTGCTAACACAACTTAGGATGTAAAATATGTTTTGATACCTTAAAGAAAAGTATCTTTGTTTTGCTATTTTCTACAAAAGTCTTAGCTCTTTTTTTCTGTATGACATTATATAAAAATATGTATTGTTCATTCCAGGTTTCCTTCATTTTTCTATGCTCCATTTTTTCATCTATGTCTCCTTTAGGGTTGCCTAGCAGATCTTTTATTATGGTTTTCATTTCTTCCTTTAGTTGAGTCAGCATTTCTGTTCTAATCTCTTTTATGGCCTCTTGAAGTTGTTTCTTTACTTCCATTTCCATCACCTTAGAAACTTCAGTTGTGGGACTCCTGATTTCCTCTGTGTTTGCGTCTCCTGGGTTTGCTCTGCTTGAACTGGAGGCCAGAGACTGCTCTCTGCTTTTTTGTCTTGGCATTTTCCTTTGTTCCCCCGGGGGGAATTGGTACTGGGGACCGAGGCGCTCCCTGCATTGGCCGTAACCTCTCCAAAGTGAGACTGGTTCCTCCAGCCAGGCTGACTATGGATATCTGATGGTTGCCACTTGGGGTGCTGTTACAGCGCTATCCACTGCCTTTCCCCAGCCTGCCTTGGTGCCACAATGGCTGGTATGGTGTGCATAGGGGCGGGCCGCCTCCTGTGAATCTGGGCCAGTGAACCTGGGCCAGCGACCTGGTCACCCGCGGACTCTCCGTAACACCCCTGGGGCACATGCAGAGCTGCTGTCTTCAGACCAAGCCTGTCACCCACAGGGACCCTCTGAGGTGGCCCCCAAAATGCGTGCAGGGACAGGGTTCAGCCTGAGTGACCTCCGCAGGTCCACCACCAGCCAGGAGTTCCCAGCCCAACTCCAAGAGGTCTCCCCACCTATCTCTCCCTCATGTGGGAGGGTGAGAACCTCCACTCACAGGGGTCGGCTCCCCTGTTCACTATTGCTCTCCTCTGATGCCGTCTCACTGGGCTGATGGCTCCAGGTTCGCAGCCACTGCGGTTTCAGCTCTCAGACCTTGTATCCCCAGGTTCCAGGAACACCTTTCAGAGAGAGGGTCAGGCTCTAGGCAGAGGCACCGCCAGCCACTGCTCTCCCCGTCTAAGTGCCTCTTTCCACTCTTTCTGTGGGCTTCAATTCTCACTTTAGATTCTTCTTGGGTCTGGAGGGCCTACCTCCTTCCTTTTTATCCTCCCCATGTTGCTATATTCCAGCATCTGGACAGTATCTTTTAGAGAGGCCGTTTACCTTGCTGTTTATAGTTCCGCCATCTTAAACCTAGAATAAACAATACAAAAAAGATTTAGAATACATGAAACAGATTGAAAGAGATTACCAGGAATTCAAAAAATCCAATGAAAGTTGGCAAAACCACCTGAAAGAAACTAAAGATAGACTTTTAAACCTTGAAGACAGGTTTACAGCTTACGATTGAGAAAGGAAAGATCTCTTAAAAATAACAAGAAACCTGGAAGTAATAATACAACAGCTACAAGACAACCCAAAGAAACATAACTTAAGAATTAAAGGTGTGAGTGAAAAAGCAGAGGTCAATACAAATCAAATTAAAAGCCTATTTACAGAAACAATTTCAGAAAACTTTCCAAACATGGGAACAGGAAGAGACTTTCAGGTAAGTGAAGCATATAGAACTCCAGCTAAACATAACCAAAATATACCTACACCCAGACATATAATAATCAAGATCCCAGAAATTCAACACAAAAACAGAATATTAAGAGCTATTAGAGAAAAAAAAAACAGATCACCTACAAAGGAAAACCCATCAGAATCATGACAGACTTCTCAACACAAATCATCAGGTCAAGAAGAGCTTGGTGTGAAGTATTTCAAGCCCTGAAAGAAAACAACTTCCAACCCAGATTGATGTACCCTGCAAAACTATCTTTCAAAATCAACTGAGAAACAAGATACTTCCATGGCAAAGAACAACTAAAGGAATTTATGACAACCAAGCCAACACTACAAAGAATACTGAAGGACATTTTAGAGAGAGATAAAGAAGTCCACAGCTCCAGAAACAGCGGCAGAGGGATATTACCGAGTGGGGCAGACAATTGAATAATCCATCATCAGGATTTGAGTTCAGTAATGTCTTCAATAAGCTGTATAGTTAGATCTTATTCTATCTTGACCCGTCTAATTTTATTATATGTGATGATATAGACGGCTTTCTAAAGATAACAAAATATATTAAGATAGCCTTTATTGATAGTTAATCACCTTGTTTTGAAGCTTTGTATTGCTTTCATTGTTCTGTTTTGAGTGATTTTAACCTATTTTGGTTTGTTTGATTGTATTATAACAGATGATATAGGCAACTGCTTAGAAGATCATACGAGGCATTACAGAAATCAACGTTATATTACTCTGTATTGCTTCCACTGTTTTATTTGCTATTGGTTTTATTAAGTACTATATTGTTTGATTATATTAGGCCCAATGGTATGGTCAGTTATTTTGAAGATAACAAGAGGTATGACAAGGGGGAAGGAGGAAGAAAGGAAGGGAAAAGGAAAAAGACACAGATTTATATGTAGGTATACATAAGATGGTCAAAATGACCATACTACTAAAGGCATTAACAATTGAAAGAGAACAGTTGATACTCATATGATTGGATCAGTTTTACATGTCTATATCTGTCAATCTGAACAACCCCTTTGAAGGTAAGGATATGCAATGTTACAACCACTGTCAAACTCCAACCACCTCATTTTGTAAACCTATAATGTTACAGTATCGCATTTGTTGTTGTTGTTTGTTGGTCCCTTTAGCTTTTTGTTTCTCTTTTCTGTGACCATTGTTTTACTTTTTATTGGCTTTATTCTGAACTATTTTGTTTTATTATATTAGGCCTGATGGTATGGGCAGTTATTTTAGAGACAGTAAGAGATATTCCAAGGGGAAAGGAGGAATGAAGGAAAGCAAAAGGAAAAAGATGTAAATTTATAAAAAGGTGTACGTAAGATAGTAAAAATGACTATATTACTAAATGCATTAACTATTGAAAAAGAACAGTTAATACTCATATGATTAGATCAATTTTGCATGTCTATATCTGTTAATCTGAACAACCGCTTCAAGAGTAGTGATTTGCAATGTTATAACTACTGTCAAGTTCCAGCCATCCCATTTTGTAAACCTACAGTGTTATCATATAGGATTTGTTGTTGTTTCTTTGTCTCTTTTGTTTTTTGTTTCTCTTTTCTGTGTCTATTTTCTCTTAAATAAATAAATAAAAATATGTAAAGTATATATATATTTATATATTACATATTTTGTATACATTTTATGCAAAGTATGTGCAATAACAGTAATATGTAATTTAGGATCATTTAGCCAGGTTCTATGAAAGACTTTATGGAAATATTGCCTGTGATTACACTATTTTGGGGGAATAATGTTGAAGACTTGCTATTTTTGCCATCCTTAGACTTCAAACTATGGACCCGATATTTCTGGCAATGTGCATCACCTTTATGTCTAAGCAGAATTTCTCATTTTCTGCTAAGTAAATGTTTAATGTTTTGTGTGATTTTCTAGATATTTTGTTTTGTTGTTACTAATTTTGATATTTTGTCACTACAGTTTTCTAATTGCTCTTATTGATGCATGAGATATTTATATTTTGTTCTTAAATTCAGTCTTTTTTTTTTAACTTGGTCTGGTTTTTCAGTTCACTCACTTCAATTTTCTGCATAAAGCATAATTCTCTGGTATTCCTTACCGTTTTTCTCTTCTGTTCTAATCTTTATACTTAATTTATCTTTCTGATTTAATTGAATAGATTTTTAATGCAATAGTGAATAGTAATGACTCTTCATTTCTGGAAAGTTAATACTACATGATTTTTATCATTCCCAGAAAAACTTATCTTCTCACAAAAAATGTAGGAGAGAGCTTAAATTACTGGACATCCTCACCTGAAACACAAGAGATTGTAAGGTTATCACACACATTCATACATAGGATAAAATGAAACATAACCACACACTCATGCAAACACAAAAAAATGCATGCTTAAAAAATAGAAAAAGTCAGTATGGTTAATAGTCCAGTTCACAGCAATAGACCAAAATTAACTTCCGAACTGTAATATAAATTAATACAATGTCACCATTGGGAGAAGATATGTGGGACTGTCTACTATTTTTGGAAATTCTCCTGGTTGTAATCATTTCAAAATAGAACATTTTTTAAAAAGCAAGAGAAACTCACTGGAGTCAAACCTGAGACCGTGAGATCAGCAGCCTCAGGATAAAGAAAGGGACCCTGCATGGCCTGGGAGTCAGTGGGCATAGTCTATGTGTCCTCCTCCACCTCATCTTTCAAATTCCTGCCCAGCTCAGTGTGAAGTGGATACTGGGCAGGGACCAGCCTGTCAAGATACACAGCACCAAACCTGCCAGGTCTGCAAGAAGATCCACAGGGGATCATACTGCTCCTCCACGCACACAAGTTTCCCTACTTCATCCTGTGTTCTATGGTGGGATATTCATAACCAGCCTAAATGTAGTACGACTTCAGTGTTCTTTTTCTGAAGTCCTTAAGATAAAGGTGTTTTGTATTCAGGTTGATTCTGATACATATATATATATATATATATATATATATATATATATATATATAATATTCTAGACAAAGGGACAATTCATATACTGGATAAGATGGAGAAGAAAGGTGCAAGACTTCATCATCCTGCTCAGAATGACAAACAATTTAAAACTCAAGAATGATTTACTTCTAGAATTTTCCATCAAAATTTTTGGACTATAATTTGTTTGCTAGTAACTGAAACCGCATCGAGAAAACCTGGTGGTGTGGTAGGTTCTCCCTTCCCACTTTGTGAATTTTATTCTTTGACTAATAAACTGTGGAAAGAAGTTCAGACAGATTTTAAGATTGAAACACCAATTCTGGCTTGCATAGGAGGAGATTTTTCTTCATTTGTTCTGACCTTCAAAATTGTGGGTTTGTGACAGCAAGCACAAATGTTAAATCATGTGCCTACTTTTTAAAAATTATTCAAACCATGAAACTGTCATAATCAATTCAGACTGTTATAACAAAGCACCATATACTAAGTGACTTACAAACGACAAGATATTTACAGAAATGTAAGATGAAAAGTCCAAATTCAACGTGCAGGCAGATTCTGTGTCTGGAGAGGGTCCATCTCCTGGTTCTTAGTCTCTTGATTTTATTGTAAATGGAAATGGGGAAAGAGGTGAGTGATCTCTCCAGGGTTTCTATGGTCGTCATGAACTAATTGCACCTCCAAAGCTCATTTCTAACAGCATCTCATTGGGAACTAGGTCCCATCATGTAAATTTTGGAGAGATATAGACACTTACTCTATAGTAAATGTGTGGATTCTGCCTAGTGGGGCAGTTAGTATTCCATGAAATCTGAACATTTGGACAGTTGCTCTGATCTCATATATCATAGATGACACTCATATGATTGGTTAACCATATTATTCTTCCAATGACTAAAAGTTTTCTTTTTTTCTAGAGAACATATTTTGACTAAAATGTTATAATATTTTCTAACTCATCAAAAGGAAGAAAAGCTGTGGAAGAAATAAAGTAATCTTGGGAGATGAATAATCTGTTATATGACAAGAATGGTTCAAAGGTCCTCTTGACCTCTATGGATTACTAAAATTGTGGAGTATTTTTGCTACTATAATCTGACTCCATTGCTGAGTTACTTATGAATATAAATAAACATGAGACTAATGTAAGTTCATTTTATGCATGATGGTGACATTACGTTGTTTTTAAAGAAATACAGTGTTTAAATCTTCAAGTGATGAAAATGAAGACATGAATTGATTGAACAACAAGGTAAGTTTCTACGTGGCAGTTTATTTGTAATCTTGGATGTCATTTAAGAATTGGTCTGATATATACAGACAATGTCATATTTCTTGTCAGAGTTTTTTTTTCCACATAGTTTGTAAATATGGAAAAATGCAATAATCCATACCTATCTTGTTTCTACTAAATGGAATCAAGTCAAACACAGCATAAGTATTTGCATTAAATTCATTGGCAATGGCTGGATTTAGTTAAGAATGAACATCACCAACCAGGTGGCTGATATAGTCACAGCCACTGTCAATAGTTAATTGGCAAAATCTGATACTTGGTCCTAACATAGAGTGATATGTAGATGTGAATGTACTGAATGATAAGTAAGTTTATATATATATATATTTTAAAGAATTCCTTTTTTCCTCTTTAATAATCAGTTTATTAAGCCCCAAAATAGCAAACTCTTAGGTGCAAGTTGTAGTTTGCATTTCTGAAAGTAAGCCTATAGCTGTGGAAAGACTAGTATCATGTTTGGCATTTGTCCAGCCCTAACTATACTTTCTATGTGGCTCTGAAATTCTTAATTTATATTTGTTTTTCATTTTCTATACTCTCAATTTTTCTAGGGCATAATTATATTTCTCTACATTCACTTTCCATTTTGTCAATGTGCTTTGAGTCATTTGACTTTAAAAACCCATGCTACACCCGTTTGTTTATTCTCTGCTCATGCATTGAGTGTGCTCATTCACCTCGGAATGTGTGATCCTCAACAGAGGTTTTTGTAAAGGCGAGCTGCTCACTTAACCATGACCTACACATGCTGTTTGATAAAACTGCTTTTAGCTTCATATCATCTGATTCACATAGACATGTTGAGTCTGTGTCACCTTCCCCCCACCAAAGAAACTAAATTATTCCTTCATTCCTCTCTGTCTTTCTCTCTCTCTTCCCCTGTCTTCCTACTGCCCTCTCTCCTCACAAATCTTTCTCCCTCCCTCCTCTCCATCCATCTTCTGATACTTCCTACTCTTTGCACTGTGATGATAGGCACTGAGGCAATACTAGAACAATGCAAAACATTTAATCTGTCACAAGAGGACACAGGCACTGTGTAAAGGAACATACCCATAGTGTCCCATTACTAGTCAGGTAATTTCTTTGTTTCTTCCTTTCTTGCAGTATGAGGTTCCAGTGACTGATTCTGGTTGACCCTGTCCTGTACTTTTCATATCCTATCCCTTTTTTCTTTAGTCATATTATGCTTTGGCCAACCCAGATCTCTTACTGTTTCCCAAATAGGCATTCTCACCATATTTCACATACCCTCTTCCTATTTCTCTTAATTGACTGGCAGATAAACTTCTAAGATTTAGACTCACCTCTCCAAGATCTTCTTTAGAAGCCATAAACATTTTAGTGGCTTTTTGTGAGGATCACTCCCTCCCACAGGGTGCTGTTCTCTTGTTTATTGGAATATTTATTATGTGAAATTACAATTTGTTAATTTTGAGCCAGTGTTCTTGTGCTTATAGAGGGCAGTAATATTTTTTCCTACTGTTGAACACATTGCTTCCCAAGTAATGCCTCTTCAGTTAACGCTGGCTGAATGCAGGATTCCCTGCTTCAGCTTCTGGACTGGGAAGTCTACTCCTCCATTCTGTGTGCTACAGACACAACCCAGAGATTCTATAATTGTTTATGACTGTTGATAACAATGAGTAGGAAGATGAACAGAACCAGTGCATATTAAGAACTAGAAAGTACCCTACTAAAATTTGTTAGAGCCTCCCATAAACATGTGATTTCATTAAGGGAAGAAAATGTAATGTTGACAAAACTGTCTCTTTCTAACCTACATTTGAAATGAAATTTATGCACTTATAAAACTGAGTATTTTTATACTCTGCAAGTTAAAAGCCCTGAATCTAAACATGATGATAGTTTGCCAGTATGAATGTGTGATACAAGTACATCCCACTTCTAGCTATGAAGGAACAGCTTGCAGCAGGCCATGCAAACAAGCAGATCATATAGAAAGCTGCATAAAATGCAAACACATAAAAACATCTGTTCAAAGGCATCAGAAAGCTATAAATACATCCAGTACTTGCAAGGCCAAAATCCCTTAGAGGAAGGAACCTTATTGAAGTGGGCCCAATATTTTATGTACCTTTTCCCTTGAACATGGTTGCCAATACATAGCTGTCTAAATAGAGAAACAAAACAAGCCCAGGAGAAGTAGGATCCAGGGGCTAGGGAAACAGAGAGAGGGGATGCTTTTTTGAGGGAGTCTTGGCACTGAATTATTGGCTTCAATTCAGCATCACTGACACCAAACAAAATGTGGCTTCATAGAAAATGAGAAGCTAGATAGAGTTGTCAACATTTTTGTGTACTGCAGAGATAAAACTGGAGTTCAGGGATTGGCAGTGTGAAGGATTGTGGGAAGTACTGTCTCCTGTCTGTTGGCAACCATGACAGTTTAGACCCCAGGAGGAAAACCAGTTACAGATATTGGACCAGGACCAAACCCAGAGAAAGGCCAAAGATCATAATGACAAACCAGGCACAGTAGTAGACTTCAGCTCACCTACAAAGATGCTTGCTCACAAAGATAGACCAGATCTCTCCCACAGAGACTTCTCCACTGAGAATCAGGTCAATTTCTGAAGGCATTGATGTGTTTTACTCCTGCATCTAATAATAGCAATAAGCCAAATGACATCCCTTATGAAGATATCATCAAGAAATTCTGTTTTTATAATCATAATGTTCAGCTTTCAATAAAAATACAGGAACTGGCAAAAACAAAATGTCAGACATGAGCTTTAAAGAACTGTGGTTAACATATTGAAGAAACAAACGTGAAATAGGGATAATTTTGCCTGTAATTTAAGTCAATGCTTCAGATGAAAATTCTAAGGAACAACTCATAATTTGAATTAAGAATTTAAGTAATAAAAACATTTAATAGCAAATTATTCTCAGTTGAAATAAAGATTATGGGTCAGAGGAAAACATTGTTTGAATTATAAACAGTAAAAAATAGTTGAAAAAGTAAAGAATTTAAGAGATATATCTGACATGAAGAAAAGTTTAAAAAGTTTGTAATTGAAGCTCTACAGATGGTGGAAGAAATAGATACCAAGGACCATTTGGAGAGATAATGGCTGATAATTTTTTTAAACTAACAAAAAAATAAAGATATAGACCCAAGGAGTACTAAAAAAATAAATATACACTACTGTGGAAATTATTGTAATCCTGATATTGGATATTATAATCCAGATACTGTAATCCCTTTTAATATTGTAATCCAATTACTGTGGTTCCCTTTTTCATATTCCTCATGGTTTGAGAAGTTTTGTAATTGTAATCCCATTGAAACATTATTTAAATGTCAGTGAGTTAATTCCAATCTACCACCTCCAGTGCAACATGGTGAGAATAAAGACATTAAGACATAATCAAAGCTACAGGGCCTCTGAGTCCAGTCCTGGTGAGGATACACAGAACAGAGGCCTTGATCTAAAGTCTCACCCAGAATTTATTATCTTGTGAAGAAGGGAGTGACTTGAGGATGAGTGACAGTCAGTAAGGTGGGCATTATATGAGTAGTGTGAGCTGAGCTAGCCAGGTGATGAGAAAGGCACCTCTGCAATATGCAGGGTGAGCATTATACAGAAAGACCAATCTGCATAACCCTATTGGCATAGTATATGAATGAATTTAGGAGGGTGTTCCTTTAGTTTCTGATATATATAACCTTTTGTGCCATGGCAATCATAGCCTCTTATTTTGAGGCCCCTACTCAGCTGACATTCCTGGAGCTATTTGGCTCTACCATCCCACTGGGCCCAGCGCTTACAGGAAACAGGAAATTGTCCACTGGTATTAAGGTTTACATATCAGTACCTCAGTCAGCCCTATTTGCATTGATTAAAACCAGGTGAAGATCGAAGGAAATGGCATAGCCAGCTCTGTACGTATCAGCACATGGAAGTACGACTCACTTTAATTAAAGCTAAAGCAATCTTTCTGCATTCAAGGAGAGGTGGCCAGGTTGTCTTCTGCAGAAATCAGTGTGGAGATTCCTCAAAAACTAGGATTAGAGGTCCCATTTGACCCAGATATTCCCCTTCTGGATATCTTCCCAAGGAGCTAATAGGTATTAGCTAAAATAAAGAGAAAAACTTTAAAATCAGGCAAATGAAAAATATGTTATCTTTTTGGAGGAACAAATAAGCATAAAGGTTGCCTTTTTGTCAAGCAGATGAATCCATAAAATGGTAGAATATCATATCTAAAATTCTAAAATGAAGTAATCATCCAACTAGAATTTAATAGTGAAAAGAACTTTCAAAGAGTTTTCAAAAAGTATATGCAATGACCAGTCACACAAAGGTTCATAGTCCATTCACTCAAGGACTTGTAATCTTAGGAGAGATAAGGGACTCTGAGGATTAAAAACAAACATAACATAAGAAAACAAAACAGGAGGCAGAATATGAAAGACGGCCAGCATTTGAGACAAGTACACAGGCAGGGTATTAAACACTAAAGAGAAGATGCCAGGTTGGCCATTGCCTTGAACAAAAATGCTGCCCCTCCATGTGGCTACATGTAAATACAAATACAGGTGCATTATGAAAGAGCCACTTATACCCATTTTGTTAGGACTCAGCCTTTAGACAAAGTTTTGAAAACAACTCTGCAGATCAAAGCTGACCTGCTACATACTGTTGCAAATAAAGGGCTTCTGAAACCCAGTTCACCCATTGGACTAGGTATTGCAGCTCTTCGGGTACAACAGCAGAGCTGAGTAGTTATGATGAGACCTCATGGCTTGGAAAGCTGAAGTATTCATTCTTTTCTTTTCTAATGTAAGAGTTTGACATTCTTGAGAAAGAAAACTGTAACTTGGTTATTTTCTTTTACAGAACTGTAAATGGATGCAGCTTCTGTATCTAGATAACTAAAGAAACACTACAGTGGTCCATCCACAAATATGGAAAACTTTCTCCAATATAAAATAGATCTACATATTAACTTTTAGAAGTTGAAAACTATTGGCAATTTCATACACCAGATTCAGAAGGAAGACACTAGTCCTGCCTGCAATTCCATAATTTTTTATTGGACACCTCATTGTGTTTGTACACATATAATTTACACTAGAAAACGCAATATAGCATCCAAAGGCAACCAAAACCTAAAACAAATTTTATAATTGTCTAGAAAAAATCAAAGCAAATTTTTTGCCAACAAAAATGCACCCAAAAAATAGTAAAAGTAGCTGGGTGTGGTGGCACACACCTTTAATCCCAGCACTCAGGAGGCTGAGGCAGGAGGAGCGTTGTGAGTTCAAGGCCACTTAGGCTACAGCATGAGCTGGTCTGAGCTACATAGAGTGATGCTGCCTGAAAAAACTAGGGCTGGGAGTTTGGCTCAGTGGCTTAAGTGCCTGTCTTACAGGCTTGAGACTGTGAGTTCAATCCCCGGTGCCACAAAAAAAAAAAAAAAAAAAAAAAAAAAAAAAAAAAAAAAAAAAAAAAAAAAAAAAAAGAAAGAAAGAAAAAAAGAAAAGAAATAGTAACAGTAACTCTTCAGGATGAAGGATACCATAAATATTCAGATAGCAATGAAGAATTAAGAAAAGGTTACATGTGGGGTACATAAAAATGAATATTATCATACAAAGCAATAATTATCTCACTGTGCTTAAAATATATTGAATTAAATGATGAAATTAAGTATTAAGATTTCTAAAGTTGCACCTTTGAAAATGAGAAAAAGATCTGTATTAAAGTTCATGATTTATGACTATTAGACTGATAATCAAAAAATAAAGTAATGAAAGAGTAGAATAATACTATAAAAGTAAACACCTTATCTAAAAGAAAGCAAAGAGGGAGGGAAAAATTAAAATAGAACAGAAGTAGGAAACTTTAATGAATCATCAGTAATTTTAATTTAGATGCAAGCAGATTAGGTAATTACAATTAAAGACTAAACATTATCAGATGGAATTAAATGCCCCTAGAGAAATATTGTGAAAGTTATGTGGAGATATTAAAGTCATGCAAATCTTGGAAGAAAAGAAAAATAAATAAAATGCTATCTCAAAGATGAACTGGTATACTTTAACAATATCAGCAAAAGTAAACTTTGCAGCAAGAAGACTATTTCACAATGTTATGTGTCATCTTACTGGGGAATATTGTACTTGTAGTTATGTATCTTTAATACATAATTTATTAATTGATAGAACTAACAGGAAAGAAAAACTTGATAGCCAAATTGGGATCTTCTCAAGTGTATTCTTAGTATTCAATGCAATTCAGAAATTTTTAAAAAAGCAATGCTATAAGCACTCTGAGCAATAACAATAAGTTTGATCGAATGGCATATAGAGATCATTGCAAAGAACTGACTATACTCTGAAACATAAAACCTGTCTTTCACTCTAAGAGTGAGAATTCATTATCTGAATGTAGTGAAATTAAACTAGAAAATGATTAGTAGGTAAATAGAAACCTGTAAATATTATAAATTAATAAATTTATTTTTATTAGAATATGTTTGTGATGAAAAATCATTACATTCATCTTGGGGATTTGGTACATATACATATAGAAGCTTGATCATTTTTAGTCCCTGTTACCCACCCTCCTTCCTTCTCCCTCTTTCTCCAGATTTCCATCCCATCTCCACAGAGTCTACTGCACTGCTTCCTACCATCACTCTTTATTTTGCTTTTTAGGTTATTTATATTTTGAGTTTCTTATATTTAGAAAAACCATGTAATATTTAACTTTCTGTGTCTGATTTATTTCAATTAACATTATGTCCTCAAGATCTATGCATTTTTCTGCCCATAACTCATATTTAACATTCTTTATGTCACAGTAGTACTCCTTTGTGTATATATACCACATTTCTTTTATCCATTCCTCTGTGATGAGTGCATAGACTGCTTCCATAATTTAGTTATTGTGAGTTGTCCTTCTCTAAATATGTACATTCAGCCATCTTCTTTTTGCCAAAGAAAAGATAGACTCTTTAAAAAATGGTGCTGGTAAACCTAGTTGTTAACATACAGGAGAATGAATCTAGATCAGTATATCTCACTCTGTACTAAAAGCAAATCAAAATGTATCAAAGACCTATATATATGAATAGAAGCATTGAATCCACTGGAAGAAAGCATAGGTAAAACACTTGAAGACACAAGCATGGACAAGGACTTCCTGAATAGAATAAGAGTTGCACAAGATATGTCACCAAGAAGCAACAAATGGGCTTATATCAAATGGAAAAGCTTCTGTACAGCAAAAGATACAACAGACTGCAGAGAGAATTTGCAGAATAGGTAAACATTTTTGAAAGCTACTCCATCTGATCTAAAATATACAAAGAACTAAAAAATAGTAGACTCCCAAAAATAAAAGACCCAGTCAAAAAGGGGTAATTAAAATGAACAGATACTTTCCAAAGAAGTACAAAAGGATGAGTACGTGAAAAAATATTCAGCATCATTGACCACTTAAAGAAATGCAAACCAAAACAATACTGAGATTCTATCTTACTCTGGTGAGACTAGATATAACCACTGAAGAGTCTGGTGGAGAAAAGTCGCTCATCTCATGGCATCCAGGAAGTAGAGAGAGAAGGGAGGAACAAGGAAGCAGACATTTCTTTCAACCCTAACTCCTAACCACAAACGAGCTGTAAGTCCCCACAATCCAGTAACCTTCTGAAAGCCTCATTTATGAGGCTTTCTATATATAAACCATAGCAGAGAGAAAGATACTCAATGAAATACTGAAATTATTCTATTTAAATGTATAACTGAAGACATAATGACATAATCATGCTTGCTCTTATATTTATAAGAGATGACTTTTAATTGATTAGTGCACACTTTCTTCAGTTTTGATGGTCAGAATTAAAACATGCATAAGAACATTTTGATACATAAATGACATCACGCATATTACAATTATAATACAGATTGATATATGTGTGTTGTATTCCTCTGCTTGTTTGGTGACATGTTCCATGAGGCTTATCATCCAAAATTATGAACAACTGTTGATAAATTAATCAGAAAAATTATATGCTTCACTTAACATACATGATGAACATATTTTTGTTTACTTTATTCCACAATATTAAATTCTGGTAAAAGATGTTTTATTTTTAAAGAACATTAGGTTCAGGGTTCAGATACTCTTCTTCCTAGAGTAATAGTAATGGAATCATTGATTGTTCAGTATGAAGGGTATAGAACAACTATTGCAAAGGGCAGTCCTATGATTTTAGCGTACCCACCTCACATGGATACAACTCAAAGTAAGTGAAACTCAAACACTTCCAAATAAATTTGATAGTGATATTTGTGACTCCTGGCTAGTTTACATCAAGTTTCAGATAAATTTAGGTTAAACAGTTTTCTGTGTGATGGAGACGATAGAACAACATTCACTTATGTTTGTTGCTTGTTCTATCACTTTAAAAGAACGTTCCAAACTTTTCCAAAAAAATGCTTATAATGTAATCATGTCCACTTTTCAGATGAACTTAAAGAAGTTCTTCTCCTCAAGTGAACTCTTCAAACAGCAAGATGAAATTGATCTCTTATTTACCTGTGAATTTTTATTATGACAATCAGAGAGAAGTTTGACCTGCCACCCTTGAGGTCGAGCTTGTCTTCAGCACTTTGTGGCACACTGTTTTCTTGACTGGTTTCAGCAAAGGAGCAGAGCGGTGCACAGTGATTCGCTGTGGTCAATTCCCATGGATCTGCTGCACGTATTCCACAGGGAGTGATTACTTTTCCCTGGCCTGTATTTTTCCATGCAGCCAGCCTGTCTCTAGATGTGAATGTGGCATTTCTTGAAGTTGGTGTGATATATTAAGGAACTTTGTTCCCTGCTGAAGGCGACCATCTGTTACCAAGTGCTGATACATTTGTTTTGATAGCATCACTGGGAAGAAACCTAACAGAATTGCAGTGGGGTGGTGACAGAGAGCAGGGAATAGCACAGAAACCCCATGAGAGCACAGAGTTTCTGTAGAAATAGCAGAAAGGCAGAATATTCCTAGGCAGGCAGTGGGCTGGGTCAGGGAGCCTGAGACATCAGTTAAAGTACAGAGTGCAAGCAGCTTCTTCATTTTTTTGCCTGGGGAATGTGAGAGATAGGGACCATCTTGGCAAAGCTTGTGCTGGCATTGACAAACTCAGTTCACCCTTTCAGAATGATCAATTTTGATTTAAAAAGACAGTAACAAATTGTACAATTGGATATCTCTCACCTTCTAGAAGGCATTGATGAGAACTAACTGGTTCAGGCAAGTTCTCAGGATGCGGGAGTCAAGGGCATGGTGGGGTATCCTGTGAGCAGTTTTGTACCAGAGATATTGGGATAGCTTTCAGAGGGCAAACAATCAGGCACAAGAAGGGATTGTGGTATTCAGAATGAAACACCTCCAAAATACATATTAGACTCCTTGGACTCTGAATATGCAATGCTACATGGCAACAGGGAATGAAGATTGCATATGAAACCAAGTTTATTTATCAGCTAATCCTGAGAATGGGGGATGATTCTGGCATTTTGGATCAGCCCAGTGTTATCATAACTGTCCTATCAAATGATGGAAAAAGGCAGAAGAGGAAGGTTTAGTGACACATCTTGAGAACGACTTTATCTGCCATCACTGGTATCTTTACTCATGCAAGAGGGTGAGAGTCATGCAGGGTTGATGCATCTTCAGGCTGGAAATGCAAGAATACAAATTCACTCCTAGTCTTTTTAGAGAGACACACAACCCGGTAAAGACCTTGATTACAGTCCAGGAGACCCTCTTCAGATCTATGACTTCTAGAGCTGTGTCATGGGAATTCTGTGTTTTACAAGCCACCTGTATGTGTTCAGCAACAATAGGAAACTAAAACAGTGTCAAAAAAACCTCTGATGCTTTTTTAGATTTTGGCATTTTGGCAGACAGAGCACAGGATATAAATTGAGCAGCAGTGACTTGATGGTGAGAGAAAAGGATGCTTCATGACTGAATGTGTATGCATTATGTTGAATTCTATCCTAATTTGAGCTCTCCCAATTTAGATACAATAGGGACTATAATCCTCCTCTTCTAGGAGAATAATTTGAGAGTTCTGGTGAAAAGAGAATTATAAATTATGTCCCTCTAGGTCAGTTTTGCCTAGAGTATGGAGAATTCTGTGTCAGGCACTGCATTTCACATCTGTCAAAATAGAAAGATTTTGAGAAGGAACAAAGCAAAGACTGATACTGTAAGGAAGGCAGGAGATTAACTGAAGAAAATGAGTTCATCAAAGAATGAGTCCATCCTTTGCTTTATCCATGCATTTACCAAAAATGTTCTAGGAGCTGTGCTCAGTATGGAAATTTTGAAAACAAGCCCAAACTTACTTTGTGTGCTCAAGAAGTTTATCATCCATGGAAGGAGGTAATCATGAAAATAATTAAAATAAAGCATGTCAAATGGTCCCTCACTGGCATGAAAAGAACACAAGGGAATACTATGGCTTTAAGAGTGTGAACTTGGGAAAATAACCAGTGATGTTTCACAGAATCATCATATTGCCTGGGTGCTCTCACTACATCCATGCACACTCAATCTGTTCTAGGGGGAAAAAAAGAGGTATAATTGTGTTATTTACTTGTCTGTCTTTGTTGTTTATCACTCTAAGGAAGGCATTTTAGTTTTTTTTTTTAATTTGCATTCCAAATAATTTGCTATGGGCCAAATGCTCACACCTTCCCTACCGTATGTATTAAAATTCTCAGTGTGATGATGCTAAGATGTAAAACTCTTGGGAGACAATTGATTCAACTGAGTGGAACCCTTATAAGAGGGATTAGTGGCCTTAGAAAAGGGGCCTGCAGGAGCTTGTTTGCCCCTTCCACCATGCAAGGACACAGCCTGAAGGAATAAGCCAGAACTATGAAATATAAATATTTGTTGTTTGTGAGTCACCTGCTTCATGTCACTGTGCTGTGGAAGCCTGAACTAACTTCACACACAACCATTCCAGGTGGCTCCATTGCTGGCTGAGTATACAAATAAGGATGTGAGCCAGTTACTGGGTGAATAAATAAGAAGGTGTGTGAGTGAATGTGGTGACATTTGATACAATCAGTCTTGAAGTAAAGGTGAATAATTAGTGGACGGTTGCAAAATATATACCCAGTAAAGCAAACAGTGTTTCTCTGTTTAGATTCTAATGCCAAAGAAATCCTTACTTTTCCACTATTCTTAAATATAAGTGCCTCAAGGTACTTTACATGAAACCTGGAAACATTAGACTCATATAGGTATCTAACGGTAACTGTGTAAACACTTTTCTTCCCTTAGATAGTCACATTATCTATCTCATTAACACAGTCCTGTGGACTCCAATATGAAGGCTTTTGGAAAGGGACTGTGGAAAAAAGACCGCAGCCTGTCCTTGGACCCACTCTGGCTCAAAATTTCTCTAACACTCAGAATCAAATAGGGAATTTCAAATATTTGCCTGTTTCTACAGGTCCACTATCCCTGAAACAATTAGAACTAGATTTATCATAACGCTTTCTTATTTTTTTCAGAAATCATATGTATCTACGTTATTTTGCATGCTTCACTTGTTTATTTTCCCAACTTTTCAGCGAACCATTAATCATGTCTTCTCACTTTTCTTCTTCAAGGAAAATTACAGAAGACAAGCTCACATATTGCAGGATGGAAGTGGTTGTCTGTTAACCAGATCCTCTATGAGTGCTCACCAGAGAAAAACCTGGAGTAAGATAAATTTTAAGAAAAAAGTTATGACTTCATCATATTGATATAGGGTTAAAAAAAACCTCCCAACATACTAGATGTCTGGTATGAGTTTCATGTTCTCTAAAATTGAAGAATGAATTTTAGGAACAAAGGAAGTTAAGAGCAGAATATATTTTTAAGAGAAAGAAAGCTTCTGTCTGAGAGAAAGACAGAAGGGGTCCTGGATGGGTTGCTGAGGACTCTGCCTTTTCCAGGGATTTTTATAGTGCAAAACCACAATGTGAAGGGAGTCCAAGGTGAGGAAAAATGAGAATTCTCAAGGCAGTTGGGAATGAGGTGGGACAGAACTATGGTCAACCAATACAAGTATAAGTGTAATTTCTTAGGTAAAAATAATTAAATTGGGAACAAATGGGAAGGTGAGTCACATAGCGAGCAAGCATAAATACAGAATAGGGTCTTTGAGGTTAAGGGGTTGGGTTAATGGCTCCTTCTGGATTCCTCAAAGTGATTTATACCTATTTAAAATATCAATCCATGATTTTTATACTCAGGGTGTGGTTGCATTTGTTTTGCCTTTTGTATTGTGATCTAGCCCACAGCAAAGGTATCTGACTCCTCCAAGGTTGCAAGGTATTTGGCCTTTTGCACTAGTTCCTTGGACCTAACCTTGCCTAACTGCCTATAATATTTCTATCTAACTCAGCTGCCTATAACAATATGAATAGTTTTTCCACAAATAAGTGAGAGCTGAAGAGTGTTGTGTTTAATTATTCCTGTAACAAAGTTATTTAAATTGCTTTATTGGTAGTAACATACTGTGGGCATTAATGAACTTTTATTATGTTAGCTAATTACAAGAGGTGTATCAGATGTTTTAACAAGGTAAATTTTAAATTTCAATTAATAATTAACATTTAGATGTGGTTATTAAAATACAATTTTATGCATATTGCATAAAAACTGATTTTTTTCAGTTTGGGAATTTTATTAGGAACTTGAAATTAATATTCACTAGATTCAAATATAGAAATAACTTGCTGCAATTATCTTTTGAACTTTCTTATTTATATTACCCACTAGTTTACAGATTTGCAGAATCATCATTTCTAGAGTTATAAAAATGCAATTATTTGCCTCACTAGTTATATTAATATAAACACTTGAGTACATTTGAGGGCACATTGGTTCTGTCTAGTGATAGCTCAATAGAATTTTCTAGACACAAAATTAAAACTTATTATAAAGTCCCAGTATTTGTATCATATTTCTTGTGTACCTTTTGAGCCAAGTGGTAGATGTCATGGTACATATTTGAAATTAGCATTAATTATTAAAAATCATTTTTTCTGTTTTTATAATTGACTACATACAATTTTATAAAATAACAGATTTTTATAAATCAATTTTTTGAAAGAGATTTTCATAAATTGACTTTTTAAAAGAGAATGTCAAAGGCTCAAGGAGAAGTTCACTTTATTAGCTCCACTTTGCATGTGAAAATGCAAAAACAGATTGGTAATCTGGCTACTTCAGAGAAAAGAATACAACCATTGTTTTGGTTCTCAGTAATATGCCTTTTGTGACCTATGCAAAAAAATCTTATGTTGGGATGAGGAAAAATCACTTGAAACTCAGAAAATTTGAATATAGGTTCTGAATATTCCAGAGAAATATAAAAGTATCATTGATGCAACACTATTAATATTCCATGAAACTCATATTTACTATGCAAATTTTGAAACATATATAATTATAATTTTGAAGAATAATATAAATTATAAGTTTTCTGTTAAGATTTGAAATCATAAATCAAACTAACTCATGAAAGTCTTGAAGTTACTATGCTTATTTTTTCCATGTTGCAGTTTTCTATCCCATAGCATGAGTGAGAAGGGGAAGTCAATGCCGTATTTCTTCAGCTCCAAAGTTCTCTGCTACTGAGGTTTTAAAGTAACTAAAAATAATTAACTTTTCTCCTTTTTTTGCCATTAAGAGAACCAAAAATGATCTAGGAATTAGAAAACAGTTTAAAGAAAATCCACCATACAACATTCTTGAGAAGCTAAGCTTAGTGAGATTATTAAGGGTACAGGTTTGAAAGATAGGCGGTCATTTTATCCTTTTTTTAAATTTTTTTACTTGAAGACTTGAATCTGTTTTGATGTGACCTTTAGCTTCTTAAGAAGTTTTACCAGCATCTCTTACATGTAGAGCCTAATAGCAAATGGCACAGAAGATCAATGATGAGGAGGTCCTGAAACAAGGAAGCTTGACATCTCAATATGGCATGTCTATAGGATGATTGACACCGTGACATTTGAGCAATTGTGAGCATCAGCAGAAAGAGGTCACCTCAGGAAGCATGAGTTGAGAAGACTGCAGGTAATATATAGAACCACAGCTTCAGAGAGTGTTGTAGCATCAGGCACGCATTGGTGTGCTTGGGTATCACTGTGGGAGGGATGATTTAGCTTGTGTAAGAAAGACAACCATCCATCTGAGAGTCAGTATGCTAACATGTGGCATGTCTTGGAGCTGAAGTGACCACTGTACTCGGAACAGCACGTGTGGCTCTGTTTCAATAGCCACCGCATTGTTGCCAGAATTGACATTTTGGAAAGCACAGTGTAGGGCAGGTTTTTTGAGATGGCAGCTTTGGGGTGGTTGTTAGTACAGTGGGCACTTAATCTCACTGTCACAGATGTGATAAGAATAACTTACTAGAGAATTAAAATTGCTCTTTCAGCATCTTAGCTCCTACAGATCTGTGGTGAAGAAAAGTTAAAGTAAGGAAACGGGACTGCAGATGTGGGAAGACCAAGGTCAAAGCAACCAACTTTTCTACATTTCACTACAGTATATGGTCTTAAAACAAAAGGTTGAACAGCTATACTGTGGAAATACTGACAAAATAAAATTTTGCTTTTTACACAATACTACAGAAAACTTTTAACATTTCGATGGTTTCAAGGCATCAAATAATAGGCCTCCTCAATATACCTTTAAAACCATCAATAATTTTGGAAATACAGCATAATGCAACTACAATCTCCTGGGGGTCAGAACTATGATGAGAAAAAGTAGCTTGAGCATGATAACATACGCCTTGGCATTTCACAATACTTGTAAATTGCACACAACTCAGATTCAGGCTTTTATGCATTTTTAAGCACATACTGTATGTAAGGACTGAAGTAGGAATTGATAGGGATGGAAAACATCCAATTCCTGACATGGAACCTAGTGAGGTAGTATCTGTAGGCAATTCTAAATCCAGAGGAGAGAATCAGACACATTGTGATAAGTACTGTGAGATGTTTGTAAATAATGTGCTCAAGATACAAAGAAGAATGTCTATAGGTGTTGGAGGGAAGAACAATGTGAGGAGTCTGTCTGCAGGAGAAGTTATGAGTCATGTCTTGAATAACCCAAAAGAGTTGACCATTTCCAAGGAGTTGAAAAGAAATTGTTAAAGAGAATTCCTGGCAGAGAAACTACCTTATCAGAAACTATTTAACATGAGATGTGTGATGTGTTTAAATATGGCTTTATAAATATTGTGATATCAGAATCATCTTACACTTAATTAAAAGTTACTGAGAATACCAACGAGCTTCTGATTTTAAGGTTTATATTTAAGAATACTAACTCTATTAGAACTCGGAACTAAAATTAGAACTATATATATTAATGTATTGTAAAATAACAATATTTTTCAGTTAACATAAACAACATAGTTTATGAAAAATTACTATATTTTTAAAAAGAAAACACAGTTAGAGGATTGGTCTTGTTTCCACACTCAAATCTATTAATATCTGGAATAATGAAAGACAGATGGATTTCCACTTTCTTCTGCATTCAACCCGTTAGATACATAGTTTTGCTGAAATATGTAAGGAATATTTGCTCTCATAGATATGTAACTGAAGAAGGGGTGGTTATTTCAGTAGCTCTTCGGGTAATTATTAGTATTTTTAATGTTACACACAAAGGCAACAAATGACAGCTTCACAAATTTTAATTGCAGCATTGTTCTGTCTTATATTGGTCTGTTTTAAACATTGGATGGATCTTTTGCTCATGCATAATTATAGTCATTTGGAAAATACTGGTTTATTAAAGTATGCAGATCTTCAAAATATTGGTATATTTCATTATATAATATTATAGAAAATAACATTTCCTAAATACCTATCTTGGTTATTTTTCTCTTGTTGCTGGGACAAAACACCTGACACCCAAAATGAAGGAAGGAAAGATTCATTTAGCTCACTCTTTGTGGAGGTTTCAGTCCATAATCAACTGACTCTGAGGCAGGGTGACATGGAACTGGGGCAACACTTCAAGGCAGCAGGCAGCAAAAGCAGTCAGAGCAAAAGGGAGGAAGAGCAAGTTTCTCTTTCTCCCTTAAATTGTACACAGGCCACACACCCACTCCAGGGCAGGTGTAGCACTCACAAAATCTCCTTACCCTCCTCTTGCACAGGACAAGAATACTTACAAAGTAAGAACCCTGGCTCCCTGCTTAGTCTCTTAGTTAAACTTCTAAACTTTTCAAGTTGACACATTGTGTCAACCTTACCTATCCATCCCTTGTCCACTTTGCAACCAGATACATTTCTTTAAACCTGTTTCCAGATACAAGTCATGCTTATTCTTAACATTTTGCAACTTGAACATTATAACACATTTTAACAATCCTTAAGAACCAGCATTGTTTGTCAACATTAAATTATATTAGAAACATAGCATCTTCCCCAAGGACTCAGGCACATCCCTTTATGCAAAAGGCATTTGGTTGGCAAAGTCCTAACAGTTTTAGTATTGCTGAAAAGTTCAAGTCCCGTGTCTCCTCCAAGATAGAAGGCAAAATCTTAAGTGCATACCCCTGTACAAATGAATGCAAAGATAAACACTTCCAACATCCAATGGTACAAGATAAACATTTTTATTTCAAAACTTACAAACAGGAGGGTGAAAAGGATTAAGACAAAAGCAGCAGGACAAACATTAAGTCCTAGTTTCATGTGTACTATTTGAGGCAATCTGTGCCAAATTGTGAGCTCCAATCCTTTTGTGTAACTCCACCCCTATGACTCTTCTGGTGGTTACTGATCCTATGGCCTGTTTCTTGGACTGGCTTTGCTCCCTCATTGCAGGTTTCCTTAGATGATCCATGTTCCTGGCTTCTCCAAACTTCTGGGGTCTCCACTGCACCTGTGGCTTCACACTCACAACTTCAAACACTGCCCTCTCACACTGCCTTGCTTCCCAGGCCTTCTGAAATTGGGGTGGAAGTCTTTGCAACCTCAGAACTCATAAATTCTGCATGCACCTAAAACCAGTGCCATGTGGATGATGCTGAGGTCTGCTGCCAGTTGGAGCAGTAGCAGGCTTTTCTCTCTCTTGGCTATAGGGATTTAGTGCCTGGATCATTGAGCACTTTGAACCTGATTCTGAGAAACAGATTCTCTATGCTGCTGCCATTCTGAAGTATGGTGCTCTTCAGCTTTCTCCTCCAAACAAAGTCTTACACTTTTTCTGTTTTGAGACTGCAAAGCATAGTGACCTGCAAAGTTGCCTCTTCCAGTGATGCCCACAGGTCATCTTTTTTATCTTTTTGTTCCTTAGCAGTCGAGTGTCAGCTTTGGCTTTACAGCCCACAGCCTTTTGGCCAAACTCATAATGTTTTAAATCATCCTACTGGACTCCTTGCTTTTGATTCACAACATAAATCTGGCTAAAACCCCCCAACATTAGCCATCCCACTGACTCAACATTTGGCTACCTTGAAATTTCTTCTGCCAGATTAATTATCCAGTGTCCTTAATCTTAGTCTCAGGCAAAGTCTCTGGGTATGAGCAAAATGCAGACAAACTTTCTGCCAAGCCATGATACACATGGAGTCCAGCACCCATTGCAGTTCTTCTTCCCAGTAGAAACTTCCCAAACCTAGTCTTTATTGGTTTTCTCTATTTCTGAGCTCTGACCAGAATCACCCATACAGAACAGACTAGGCTGTTCTAGGGTTACTCATTCAGGTGACATCTCCAAACCTTTCAAAAGCTTCCCATAAGTCATTCCAAAGGTTCTTGAAGCACATGGTCAGATATAGTCACAGCAACAGCCCCACTCCTCTGGTACTAAATTTTGTCTTAGTTACTTTTCTCTCATTGCTGTGACAAAACACCTGACACCCAAAATGAAGGAAGGAAAAGATTATTGAGCTTACCGTTTCTGCAGGTTTCAGTCCATAATCAGCTGACTCCAAGGCAGGGTGGCATGGCACTGGGGCAACACTTCAAGACAGCAATCAGAGCAAAAAAGGGAGAAACAAGCCACTCCTCTCTTACATTGTACACAGCGCCCCCACCCAGGGTGGGTGTAGCTCTCACAAAATCTCTATGCCCTCCTTGTGCGTGGGATAAGGATATTTACAAAGTAAGGATCCTGGCACCCTGCTGAGTCTCTTAGACTTCTAAATTTCTCAAGTTGACACAATGTATCAACTATAACAGTATCAGTGCAGGTCTTATCAGAAAACTCTGAAAAATTGTGAAATAGTTAAACTCATGTGAATTGCTGCTTGTTTTCCAAAATTCTAAATTTCACTTGAAAACTGATGCTTTATCATAGGCATTAAGTATCGTGAGATATTTTCCTTTAACAGAGGCTTTGAAACTAAATTTCCAGAAAATGGAAGTAAGATACCAGATCTGAATATGTGCTGTAAGTCTCTGGGTCATAATTTTAAGTAAAATGATATTTCATAAAAAAGCAACTCATTTAGTTTGCATCTCAAACAGTTCCATAAGTTCTTTCTCTTGAGACAACATGCCCATGTGTACTTCCCAAATTGTTTAGCATTGATAAAAACTGGAATGGCAAGATTTAATAAATCAGTGTACTTTCTTTTTCTCTTTACCTGGGACATTCATTGCAAATTTTTCCATGCAGAACCTACTGAGTTCAGTTTGGAGTCACAGCCTCAATTTTTGCTTCTAAATGGCCAGCAGCATTGCTTCAGAGGGCAAATGACAACATAGGAAAATAGTCAGGAAGATGTATTACAAAAAAGCCTCAGCCCAAGGGCTGCTTGTGCAGCAGGCAGAATTTCTATGAATAAGCCCCATGAATCTATACTTAGATCCTTAGGATCTGTGAAAAAGACCAGATATCATTATCATCGCCTTGTTATGCTTTCTTTAAGAAAAAGCTGCTATTTGAGTGACTCTAATCTAATCACAAGTACCTTTAAAACTGAACATTCTCTGATTGTTAGCAGAGGCAGCCTGAACCCAAGAGTTCAGAAACAAGAAGGATGGGACAGACTGATGCTGGTTATGATGACGAAGGGCCTAGGAGTCCAGGAGTATAGGTAGCAACTAAAGGGTTCCAGAACTGATTTAAAGCTGAGTGAAACTGTGGAGCAACAGTTAGCAAGGGAAAGGAACCTCACTCCTGTCACTGCGTGAACCTGACTTTTGCCAATAGGACTGAGCCTGTAGAAGTCTTCCCCGCTACAATCTTCAGGAAGGAAGACCCACCCACCAGCACCTTGATTGTGACCTCGTGAGGCCCTGAGGAGAGAATACTGTCACATGTCTCTGAACTCCTGGGCCATAGAAAGTGTGAGATGGATATCTATGTTATTTAAAGTCAGTAAGTCTGTGGAACTGTGATTTGTTCCACATGAATAGAAAATGTAGAAATAGAAATGAATATGCTACAGCAAGCAGAAACACCAAAATGACACCCAGGATTTGGAGGCAGATTTATTTTAGTTCAATGGTCCCTGATTAGGATAATTCCCAAGTTATCAGGCCCTGATCTCTCATGGTCTAGGCTTTATTTGTGATAAGAAAGCAGGAAGTACAGAGGCAAAGTGGCTTGTCAGTTAGGGATTGGTTATAACAATACGCATCATAGTGATCAGCTATGCATCAGAGTTACCAGCCATTTCTAAGAAACAAGAGTATAAGGAACTATAACTACAACTATTACTGGGGCAACTAACAAACTGAAGTGTACTGGCTGAATAGGGCATCTTCTGCTACCATATACACCATAACAAGTGCTTTGGTAATCTCAAGGACCCAGAATTAAAGTTTTAAGAATTGCTGGTTAAGTACCTGCTCTAGTTTGGAATGTTTCATGTGTTTAAGACTTGGTCTCAGGTTAATAACTATTGAGAAGTCGTAGGTAGAGATTAATGGAAGGAATTTAGGTCATTGTTGGTATTTCTTCAAAAGGGGTTTGTGGGAACTTTGCCTTTCCTCTCTTTCTCTTTCTGCTCCCCAACATGCTCCCTCAGTAATCTCCTGTGCCATTAGATGCCCCAAAAGCATCAAAACCTTGGAACCAAGTGACCAAGTACCAAAACTGTTGAAACTACTAACCAAAGTAAATATTTCTTCTTCTGAATTGTTTACTTCGCATATTTTGTCACAGCAACAGAAAGGTGAATAACAGTGTCACTTAGAAGTGAAGGGGTGGAACTCATTTGGAATCTATTCTACTAGAACATCTAGTATTTTCATTTATTATATTTTGACACCACGAACATGTTTCATGTGCTGAATTTACAATTTTCTTGACTAAGTGAAGGAAATTTAGTATTTTGAAAACAAGAACTGGTCATGCACAGCCAAATTAGTGCTGTTAGTTGTGTTTTATGTGATTCACACACTATAAAACACATAGTCTTTCAATTTAGGTGGAAACATTTAAATTTTTACATAAAATTCAGTATCAAAGCATTATGAGTGGGGCTGAAGATATAGCTTGAGTTCAATTCCCTGTCGCTTCCATCAAAAAAAAATTATGAGCCTTTTCATTATAAAGCAGTGATAAATGTTTGAGCTGGGAGGTATGTTTAACAAGATTAGATGATGCATACATGTATTGAAACCACTTGGTACCAAATTATTGCGGCAATTTTTGTGTTTTGTGTATAAATTAAAAAATATATTTCAGAATAATAAAGAAATATAAATTATTGTCACATCTGGGCGAATAGTGTACACCATGCCACACCATGCCACTGCTCTGTTGGAACACACAGCTACTAGGATCCTACCAGTACCATAGACTCAGCAACAGTAATGAATTAAAGAGGCAGAGTTTAAAATAAAAGAAGACCATTTATTTGACAAACAGTGGAAAGAAGAGAAAGTAGATAGCTAGTCTGGAAGAGTAAGAAGTATCAGAAAGTAAATATCTGTGGATTTTTGTGCTCAACTCCTTTTTATTTAGGACTAGTGATTTCTCTCATTCCCCTGTGTGGGCACCTAGAAGTGTCATGTTCTGATTGACTCTCTGGCTGTCCTTGGTCCTAACCTGAGCACCTCTATCTACATTCTTTCTGGGCATTTGATTTCTTCCTGCCCTTTTGAGATGGATAAGTATGAGCTCATAGAAGGGCAGCATAGAGTTAGAAATTAAGTAAGGGGACATGTGTATATCTGGTGCAGTAGTATAATGATGCTGAAGTCAGACCATACACGTAACTATATAAGTATAGTTGTGTGTGTGTGTTTTCATATTAAGTAAAAGTCCTTAGTGGCTGCCCATTGTCTCCTTTGTGTTTTATCAGAGTTGGCTGAGGGGCTAGTTCCACTGGTCTTTTGTTTCTGGCTTCCTCCTTACTTTGTTAACTGTTTCTGAAAAATTCTTATGGTAGTTATGTTACCCTCAGCCTCTCTTGGTCTAGTTTCTCTCTCCTTTGTCTTTCTAACTGCTCTAATTGTAGAGTCTACCTGTAAAGACAAAAACTGCTTTTTTTAGTAAGATTTCTTATCAATTTTTAATAACGCTTATCTTTTCTCTGTCTAGAAGCCATCTTTCTCTACATTATGACTTTCTTTAAAATTTAACAATGCTTAAATTTTTTACTAACGGTGATAAGCAGAAAGGTCACAAATCATAATTTTTCATTTTAGTGATTATCCTTAAGTGAACACACCCATGAACCACAATCAAATCTCCTGTAGCTTTTGCTCAGTTTATTTTTTATTTGCGTGTTTGTAGTACATAATGATTACAATCTTTGTCAGGATTGGTGCATGCACAAAACGCATCTCAATACTTTATTCATCCCTTCCTTCTCCTATTTCTTCCATCTCTTGATCTCCTCATTCAAAAAGGACCCATCTCCCCACTTCTTATTTATCTAATGAGGTGTTCAATATTGTAACCATCCTTAAATTTTTCCTTTTAAATTATTTCTTATATAATTGAGTCCATGATTACTACTACACCCATCACACGGAAGAAAATGTACTCATTTTTCTATGACTGTTAGTAATTTTTTTCTCCCCAGAGCATTTATAGCACCCTGAGGGCCAAGCTTTTCTGTTATGTATGAGAAATTTGGGGACAGATACAATATTTTGGAAATGATAATTTTTCCAATAATTTTTTATCTTTCCACAAATGATTTCAGTTCTATAATTAAAATGTTTCATTCTAGTAAAAAAGAAAATAATTCAAACTAATTGGAAATTAAATCTATTGGTTTTAGATTGCTTGAAGACAGAAATGCCGCAGTTGAGAAAATGTTTGTGTGCTGCTTTTCCCACTCCATGTGAGGACTCTGATTC
>RJWM01016008.1:25590-46597 GCA_004363535.1 Dasyprocta punctata | reverse complement strand
TTTTTTTTTTTTTTTTTTTTTTTTTTTTTTTTTTTTTTTTTTTTTTTTTTTTTTTTTTGCGGCACCGGAGATTGAACTCACAACCTCGCGCCTGCCAGGGCAGGCGCTTAAGGCACTGAGTCAAACTCCCTGCCCAGGTTTTTTTGAGGCAGGGTCGCACTATGTAGCTCAGGCCGGCCTTGCGCTCGCGTTGTAGCCCAAGCCGGCCTCGAACCCACAACGCTCCGCCTACCTCAGCTATTTTCTTTTAAATAAAATTTTTAAAAAAGAGGAAGGTGAGAAAAAGAAAGGAAAACTAGAAGGAAAAGTAACAACATTACAAATTCTTTGACAGTCTGCAGAAAGCAAAGACATTAACTTTTCAAATTTATGAAGTACCAGGCACTGCACTAGGCCTTCTTGTTGCATATGCTTGCCCATGCCTACTAGTATGTTGTGTGTGTGCATGCATGTGCACACGCGCAGGTGGTGGAGCAAGATTCAGAGAAAGTGAAGACTCCCCAGATGATAATAAAGAATTATATGTTCTTAAAAACACAAGAAAATATTGAATAAGACTGGCAAAAGTAGGATTGTCTGCCCCTATTTTCTCATTTCTTCCTCTTGGCAAACATAATTAATCATGCTCAGCTGTCTTTCCCTTTGGGCTGCTTCAGATTCTCTGTGAACACAATCGCCCAGCTGTCCATGCCCAGTTGGAGTCCCCAAGTGCACTGTCCTTCTCACAGACAGGGACAGATTCTAGTCTGAAGAAATGATCACAGGTATTCCCCAAATCCTGCAGTCACATTTTTCAGGTCCTCTCAAACGTCCCCATCCCACAAGGAACTAAGTGAGGTAAGTGGAGTGGCTAAGGCACAATAAAGAAGCCCTCATTCTCAGGGTCTTGTTGACTCTATGCTTGAAACCACTCTGAGAGTGAAGGCCTCCTTAAATATTTCTATGAGAGAGATTCAACATGGCTGTGTATAGGAGGAATCATGTTGGAGCCACTCAGAGAAAATCAACTAACACAGGTAATTGGAAGAAAGAGAGGGACATCCATCCTTATGCCAAAATTAACCTGAAATAAAAGACTTACAGATCAAACAAAACATAAGCATAGAACTTTATAAAATGATTACCCTCCCAGCACTCGGGAGGCTGAGGTAGGTGGAGCGTTGTGAGTTCGAGGCCGGCTTGGGCTACAACGCGAGCGCAAGGCCGGCCTGAGCTACATAGTGCAACCCTGCCTCAAAAAAACCAGGGCCAGGAGTTTGGCTCAGCAGCTTAAGCGCCTGTCTGGCAGGCGTGAGGTTGTGAGTTCGATCCCTGGTGCAGCAAAAAAAAAAAAAAAAAAAAAAATGATTATCCAGCCCACAGAGCTGCCCAAAGTTTTACCATCTGCCAGAGTGATGCAGAAATGGGGAAAAAGAATGGAGATACTGCAAAGGTGTCAAAAATTCAACCTACATAATATAGACCTAAAATATAAGGCCACTTGTCTCTTCTGACTTCCATGAAACAGAGGACACTGCAGCCTGGCAACAAACTGGGCTGGCACACACGGGGCAAGTGACTGCTCCCTCCTGGCAGGCTACCAGTTGTTCTCTTTTCTTTTTTTTTTTTTCTTTTTTCCCCCCTCTTTCTCTGTCTCACACCATAGTGATTAACTGGAACCTCTAGTGATGACAAGGTTAGAGATCAGATGCAGTGTTGAGGATGGCCAGTGGAACAACAGTACTCCCCCTGCCGTACCAGTGTGAAAGAAGGACTTGGGATACAGATGCAGCTGTGACCAGCAGCAAAAGCAGCCTTGGACTTCAGCAGCAGGAGACAAGGAATGGAAAACTAGCACTCACCTTCTCTGTGGCCAGTGGTATAAGCACCCTTGGGCCAGGAAGTCAATATGCCTTCTGACATGCAACCAGCAGCAAAAGCAACTTGGGACTGTGGGGTCAGAGAGTAGGAAACTGGCACTTCTCTACCTTATAGTCAGTGGCACAAGCAACCTTGGGCTGCAGTGGGGAGATGTGGATGGGCCATCCAAGAAACTGCTGGCTAAAAACTGGCCACAGCCCCCACATCCTAAGGCCAAAATCAGCCCCACATCCAGCATTATTCCTACTGCAGGTTTGCTGGGGTTACCCAGCAGTTCTGACACTACCACAGAAGACACTACCACAAAACAGTGGGCATCAGAGGAATTTTATTATTTTTTTCTTTGTTTCTATGTTTTCTTTTCCTCTTTTTTTTGTTTTGTTTTGGTGGTTTAAGTTCACACCTTTATCTTTGTTCTATTCTATTCATATTCTTTCTGTCCTCAACTATCTCTGCCTTTATCATTGTTCTGTTCTATTCATATTCTTTCCCTCGTCAACTATCTCTCTGGATTTCATGATATTTTCATGTGTATCCACATTGTCTCTAGTCTTTCTGGATAGCTGCAATAAATTTTTGCTTTCTCCTTCATTCTTTCTCTACTACATTTAAAATGATCTTCCTTTATCTTCCAGCCTTACTTCTACTATATTTCTCTTCACTTGTCTCTCTGTTTTGTCCCTTATCCCTGCTAAATTTTCCCACCAGAGGGAAAAACCACTCTACTAAGGGAAAACTCTTTGCATATGAGTTCCTGATTTATCTTGGATTATGTTATAAAACTGTAGATCTTACACTTGAAGTTAAAGGTACCAAATTAATAGTTATCACAGTTTGTCAGGTTCTAGGCTGTGCTTGATTCTATTGTTATTTCTAATAGCACTACTTTAGCCAGGATGTCATGCCTGTTGTCAGTTGCTTTACCTTGTATGACCACACTGTGATTGTCTGGTGTCATAGCCATCACCATAGCCCAGTACCAAAAACTGGGTGCTTAGCCAAATAGAAAGCAACATCTCATTCTTAATAAATTGGGAAGGTAAGATCTTGAGGCAGACACAAAGATCAAGAACTACCTACATCTGGAAGATGTCTCTGAAGAACAGACATTTCTCAGGGACGCCTCAACACTAGTGAAAAAGTTGTCTACTATAAGAAATTCACAACCATCAACACAGAAAGCAAAATAGAAATAAAATTTTAAAAAACAGAAAATGACGAGATAGAGAAGCAAAATTCAACCCCAGACCTAGAGCCCACACAGAACAAGTCCAGGGCACAACAGGGCAAAAGAAATCAGAAGCCACCTTCCTGAATTTTCTGAAATGATAGCAACAGAAGTAAACAAAAAAAGTATATATATATATATATATATATATATATATATATAGAATGAGGCTGCTGAGAAATAATCACTTAGGTAAAAAAAGGAATGACAATCAAAATGAAGCATTTGCTCAATGAATCCAGAGTGGACATAGATTTAAAAAAAGAGAGGAGCTTAGGAAAATGATGAAAAACATGAATGCCCAATATAGTAAAAAAACAGAACCCATGAAATGGATTCAAACAGATATCCAGGAGATTAAAAGCTCCATTTAAAGTATATATAATCAGCTGAACAAAGGCAAGGACAGAATACCAGATCTGGAAGACAGAATTGTGCATAGTGACCACAAAAGAAAGATATTTTTAAAACAGCAAGGAATCAGGAAAAATCAATCCAACATCTGCAAGATGCTGCAAAGAACAACATAAGATTGATCAATCAGAAATCTAGAGAGTGTAAATGACACAAAAAAGTCTTCACAGAACTAATGGTAGAAAATTTCCCAAACATGAAAAAAGAATTTGGCATACAAATAAGTGAGACATATAAAACCCCAGTTAGTCATGAACAAAATAAATCTGCACCAAAGCATGTAATAATCAAAATTCCAGAAATTCAGCACAAGAGCAAAATATTAAAAGCAGCTAGAGAAAAGAAACAAGTCACCTATGAAGCAAAGCCCATCACAACCACAACAGACTTCTCAATACAACTCCTTAAGTCAAGGAGAGCTTGAAGCAAAGTATTGCAGGTCCTGAAAGAAAATGACCTCCTAACCAGATCAATGTACCCTGCAAAAACTATCTTTCAAAATCTTTGGAGTAATAAAATGTTTCCATGACCAGAACAACTGAAGATATGCATGACCACAAAGTCAGCTCTACAAAATGTTCTGAATTTTTTTATTTTCAAGAAAAAAACACACAAAAATTTAAAAAAGCAACAAAAGCAAAATGACAGCAACCATAACCAAAAAAAAAAAAAAAGCAAAACAAAAACAATAGCTATATAGGATTTCAAAACAAGATGATAGGAATTTAACAATGGTTGTTATCTTGCATACTGTTATCTTTAAAATAGTGCCTCAGATTACCAGATACAGGCATGCAAAATTGATCAAATAAAATGATTTCCCTTTGAGCAGTTTCTTTCCCTTTCACTATATGCATTATAACTTTTGGATCTTATTTACTCCTTCAGTTTCTTACACTAGCAAGACAATACAGGGTTTACACATGTGAGTCTGATTTGTTTCACTTATAAATATGGTTTCTAGTTGCATCCATTTACCTATAAAAGCCTATAGGTTATCCTTCCCTGTAGCTGAGTAGTACTCCATTGTATAAACTACCACATCTTTTTTATCCATTCCTTGATTGATGGGCACTTGGATTGTTTCTATGAGGATCAGTGGAACTGATTAAAAGATGCAGAAACAACTCCAAACACACTCAACCACCTTATCTTTGACAAAGGGCCAAACACATTCACTGGAAGAAATATAGCCTCTTCAATAAATGGTGCTGGAAAAACTGGCTTTTCACATGCCATGGTTTAAAACTAGACCCATTTCTTTCACCATGCACTAACCTAAAATTGAAATGGATCAAAGATATAAATAAAACAGAAGCACTAAATCTATTGAAAGATGGAATAGATAGCTGGGTGTGGTGGTGCACTCCCATAATCCCAGCACTTGGGAGGCTGAGGCAAGAGGATCCTTGCAAGTTTGAGAGCAGCCTGGGCTACAAAATGAGCCCAAGTCCAGCCTGAACTGCATAGCAAGGCCCTGTCTTCAAAAGACAAAAGAGACAGAGAGAGAGAGATGGAATAACTTGAACTCTTTAAGACATAGCTGTAGGCAAAGGCTTCATGAACATAATCCCAATTGCACGTCAAATACTACAAAGAATAAACAACTGGTATCTCATCTTACTAAAAAAACTTTTACACAGCAAAAGTAGTCACCAACAGGACAAGATGGCAGAATGGTAAAGAGCGGGGTGAGTGGCCTCCCTGAAAGATACCATCCAAATGCTGGAATGTAACAATATGGGGAAGACAAAAAAGAGGGAGGTGGGTCCTCTGAACCCAGGAAGAATCTAAAATGAGAACTGAAGCCCACATAAAGAGTAAAAAGAAGTAATCAAACAAAGGTGGTGGTTGGTGGCACCTCTGCCTGGAGCCGGACCCACTTTGTGAAGGGAGCTGCGATAACCTGGGGACGTGCGATTAAAGTGCTGTGGTGATGGTGGTGGCAGTGATGGCGGCGGCAGCAGTGGTGATCCTGGAGGCCTCAATGCAGAGGGGCACCATCGGAGGAGAGAGGCAGTGGACAGGGGGAGCAGACCTGGAGAATTGAAACTGGCTGGTGAGTGCAGCAGCCCTGGCCACCCCACGAGAGAGAGCAAGGGACTGGCAGCCATCTTGGGGCTGGAACCACTCCTAAGTGGGCACAGTCCCACAGAAATTGCTCTGACTAAGCCCCAGAGGGCCCCAGCAGGTGATCGGCTCAATCTGAAGACTAGGGCTCCACACACACACTAGGGGTGATAATGGAATTTCACAGACAACCAGCTAGGGTTCCCAGGCAGTGGCCCCGCCCCCATGCCCTACACCAGACATCGGGGAAGCCATGATGGGCCAGGGAAGAGCAGCAGACAGTGCTGTAACAGTGCACCCAGTGGGAACCATCAGATATCCACAATCAGCACTGGCTCACTCCAGAGAAATTACAAGGTCCATGGTACACACTTGCCCAGTATTACCCAGGAAAATGCCAAGACAGGGAGGCAGGGGGTAGTCTCTGCCCTCCAATCTGGGCAGAGCAAATCCCGGGGAAGCAAGCACAGAGGAGGTCAGGAGTACCACAACTCAAGTCTCTGAGGTGATGACAACTGAAGAAAAGAAACAACTTCATGAAGCTATAAAAGAAATTAGAGCAGAAATACTAACTCAACTAAAAGAAGAAATGAAAAACATAATAAAAGAGTTGCTGGGCATCTCTAAAGGAGACATAGATGAAAAAATGGAGCATAGGAAAATGAGGAAAACCTGGAATGAACAATACAAAAAAGATCTGGAATGCATGAAACAGATTCAAAGAGACTACCAGGAAATCAAAAACTCCAATGAAGGTTGGCAGAACCACCTGAAGGAAACTAAAGATAGACTTTCAAACCTTAAAGACAGGTTCGAAGCTTGTGATCATGAAAGGAAAGATCTCTTAAAAATAACAAGAAGCCTGGAAGTAACAATACAATGGCTGCAAGATAACCCAAAGAAACCTAACTTAAGAATAGAAGGTGTGAGTGAAAAAGCAGGGGTCAATACAAATCAAATTAAAAGCCTATTTACAGAAATAATTTCAGAAAACTTTCCAAGCATGGGAACAGGAAATGACTATCAGATAAGTGAAGCATATAGAACTCTAGCTAAACATAACCAAAATATACCTACACCCAGACATATAATAATCAAGATCCCAAAAATTCAACACAAAAACAAAATATTAAAAGCTATTAGAGAAAAAGAACAGATCACCTACAAAGGAAAATCCATCAGAATCATGCCAGACTTCTCAACACAAACCATCAGATCAAGAAAAGCTTGGAGTGAAGTATTTCAAACTCTGAAGGAAAACAACTTCCAACCCAGATTGATGTACCCCGCAAAACTATCTTTCAAAATCAATGGAGAAACAAGGTACTTCCACGACAAAGAACAACTGAGGGAATTTATAACCAACCAATCCAGCCTTACAGAGAATACTGAAGGACATTTTAGAGAAAGATAAAAAGGTCCACAACTCCAGGGACAGCAGCGGAGGGACATCACCGAGTGGGACAGACAATTGAGTAGTGCATCATTGGGATTTGAGTCCAGTATTATTTTCAATGAGCTGTTTAGTTTGATCTTATTCTACCTCAACCTGCCTAATTTTATTATATATGATGACATAGACAGCTATTTTAAAGATAACAAAATACATTAGGGTAGCCTTTGTTGATGTTTGATCACCTTGTTTTAAAACCCAGTATTGGTTTCTTTATTCTGTTTTGAGTGATTTTTACCTATTTTGGTTTGTTCGATTGTATTACAACAGATTATATAGGCAACTGCTTAGAGGATAATATGAGGCATTATAGAAATCAATGTCATAATACTATGTATTGCTTCCATTGTTTTATTTGTTATTGGTTTTATTTAGTACTATTTTGCTTGATTATATTAGGCCCGATGGAAGGGCAGTTATTTTGAAGACAACAAGAGGTATTCTAAGGGGAAAGGAGGAAGGAAGGAAGGGAAAAGGAAGAAGACATAGATTTATATGAGGGTGTACATAAGATGGTTAAAATGACTATACTACTAAATGCATTAACTGGTGAGAAAGAACAGTTGATACTCATATGATTAGATCAATTTTACATGTCTATATCCGTCAATCTGAGCAACTCTTTTGAAGGTAATGATATACAATGTTACAACCATTGTCAAACTCAAATCTTCTCATTTTGTAAACCTATACTGTTACAATATCGGATTTGTTGATGTTGGTTGGTCCCTCTGGCTTTTTGTTTCTCTTCTCTGTGACCATTGTTTTGTTTTTTATTGGTTTTATTCTGAACTATTTTGTTTGATTATATTAGGCCTGATGATATGGGCAGTTATTCTAATGACAACAAAAGATATTCTAAGGGGAAAGGAGGAAGGAAGGAAAGGAAAAGGAAAAAGACATAAATTTATACATAGGTATACATAGGACAGTTAAAATGACTATATTACTAAATGCATTAGCTATTGGAAAAGAACAGTTAATACTCATATGATTAGATCAATTTTGCATGTCTATGTCTGTTAATCTGAACAACTCCTTTGAAGGTAACGATATGCAACATTACAAGTACTGTCAAATTTCAGTCATCTCATTTTGTAAACCTATAGTGTTATCATATCAGATTTGTTCTTGTTGTTTGTCTCTTTTGCTTTTTGTTTCTCTTTTCTGTGCCCATTTTCTTTAAAAAAAAAAAAAAGTAATCACCAATAGATTAAAAAGACAACCCACAGAGTGGGATAATCTTTTAGCCATTTGTTCCTCAAACAAAGGACTAATATCTAGAATGTATGAAAAAGTGAAAAAAATCAGACCTTCTAAATTTAAAGACCCAATCCCAAAATGGGCATCTGAGATAAATATATATTTCACAGATGAGGAAGTACAAACAGCAAATATATATGGAAAGTGTGCAGCATCACTGGTCATTTGATAGATACAAATCAAAACAATCCTGAGATGCTATCTAACTCCAGAAAAATGGCTATTATCAAGAAATCAATGAATAACAAGTGCTGACAGGGCTGTAAGGGGAAGAAAGAAAACTTCTCCACTGTAGGTGGGCGTGTAGATTGATGCAACCACTGTGGAAATGAGTGTGGAGATTCCTCAAAACCTAGGATGAGAGGTCCCATTTGAACCAGCAACTCCTCTTCTGGGTATCTTTCAGGAAGAATTAAAAAGTATCATACCACAGTGACATATGCACACTCATGTTTATAGCAGCAGTTTGTAATAGTTAAATCTTGGAAACAACTCAAATGCCCATCACTTATGAATGGATAAAATGATGTGGCTTTTTATACAATGGAATACTACTCATCCATAAAGAATCATAAACTAGAGACATTTATAGCTAAATGAATGGACCTTGAGACCACACTCTTAAGTGAAATAAATTAGAAACACATGTAAATATCACATTATTTCTCTGGTGTGAGAAACTGAAAGTGTAAATAAGAATCAAAATGTATAATAGAGATAATGTGAAATAGGAAGAAACTGTTCAAAAGGAAAGGGGAATGAGGGAGAGGGAGGGGAAAGGGAAAAAAGATAATAGAAAAAAATAAGAAAAGAAGGATAAAATGCAAATAAAGTTTTGTAAGTAAAGAGGGAAAGAGGAGTTGAAGTGAAAGGAAAGGAGTGAAGGAAAAAGAATAATCAAGATATAACATGTACAGATACAAATTCCTTACAATGAATGTGATTATTACGTATATCTAAATTGTACCAATATTTTAATCCCAGCATTTGGGAGGCTCGTTGTGAGTTCAAGACCAGCCTGGGCTACAAAGTGAGTTCAAGGCCAGCCTGAACTGCATAGTGAGACCCTGTCTTAAAAAATAGGGCCAGGGATTTAGCTTAGTGGCCTAAGTGTCTGCCTGGCAGGAGCGAGGTTGTGAGTTCAATCCCTGGTACCAAAAAATAAATAAATAAATAAATTTCACCAATTAACTTAATTTTAAAAAAGAATTTAAATATTGCTCTGTAAGTGTCTAACCCCAGTTCAACTCTACCAATCTCACTGTACACGTCTCTAACCCCTTTGTGTTCTCTGGGCCTATTCAGGTTGATCTGGCAGCTCTGCCCTTATAGACATTTGTGAGGTGCAATAGCCAGCCATGAATGTATGCAGTCTAACCCCCTCTACCTGCACAAACCTTTCCCTAACTCCATCTCTATCTCTCTTTTCAGGAGCATTTCAAATCCAGGGGCCTCATGAACCTGTGGTGGCTCTGGTGGGTGGTGAAGCAGAGCTATCCTGCTACCTCTTACCTTGCCAAGGTGCTCATCATGTGCAGATACACTGGTCACACTCCCTGTCCTCCCAGGTGGTGCACCTGTACAAGGATGGGAAGGATCAGCCTGGAGAAGCCATGGAGGAGTATTCAGGGAGAACAACACTTGTAAAAGATGCTGTCTATATTGGGTCTGTGGTCCTGAGAATCCTCAATGTCCAGCCCTCTGACAATGGGCAGTATCACTGTGGGTTCCAATATGACTCTTTCTACAATGATACACTGATTGAGCTGAAAGTAGCAGGTAATGGCCCAAATCTCTGCCATTTACACTGACACAAGGATGAATTTACTCTGGGATGGGCTTCCTTCTCTGATGCATGTTCCTGAGAAACATAAAAAGTCATAGGAGAAAGGAAGATGACCAATATTCCTACCTGTCTCATAACTCCATATACCACTGCATGAAGCAGGCTACCTTCAGGATTTAGGGCTGAGTAACATATAATAGACCCATGGCAGAAGTCAAAAAATGGGCAGGGGCAAATTGTGCTTGTTTGTTTTGAATGTATCTCTGGTCTGAGAATCTAGATCCAATCCTTTCTTGCCAAGATCTCTGCAGGTCCTCAGTTATCTGTATACTCTCACTCTCAGTGTTCTCTATACTACTCCTCATCAAGTGAAGCACAAGGATGTGTGAATTGGAAAGCTTGGGCCTGACATCTTTGTCTTTCTATTCTCAGTTCTAGGCTCAGATCCTCACTTTCATGTGGAGGTCACTAAATTCAGAGAAATCCAATTGGAGTGCAAGTTGGCAGGCTGGTTCCCTCAGCCCCTAATCCAGTGGATAAACAATTCAGTGTCTGAGATTCACAACCAGGACAAGGGAGGCCTGTTCCAGGTAACCACATCACTGCTACTCAGAGATCCTTTTAAGGAGAATGTGATGTGTTCTGTCTGGAATTAAGTCCTCAATCGGAAAAAAGAAGAGTGATTGTCCATAGCAGGCCAGAGAAAAATCTATCTCTTTACTTAACCTGGAACCTTGGGAGATTGGTTCTCCATTAGACATGTTTGATTCCTGGTTTGTTTTCCTCCATTACAACAACGGCAACCTTGTTACTAGAACCTCACTTCCCTCTCTTTTTGCTTCTTCCATTTCTTTCCTTTTCAGTACTCATCCTACTTACTCTCCCCATGAAATTGAACCCTTTTCACCAAAAACTGCTGTCATATCTCTTCATTTAACTTCCCATACATTAATCTCTCCTACATCTCTTTTTTCAAGGTTCATTCTCAGATTTTTTTTATTTAGCTAGTACATTTTAGATATACAAATAGCATTCATCATAGGGAATTTGTACCTGTACATGACAAATCTTGCCTTCTTTTTTTTTCCCTGTCCCCTCCCCTCCTTTGAGCCCTTCTTCTCCTGATTATTAACAAAAGCTTTATTTCCACTTTTTCCTTCTATTCTTTTTTCTTGTTCCTTGTTTCCTTTCCTCTTCTCCTTCCCCTGCTCACCTTCTAATTTAACACCTTATTCCCATTCCTAATGGCTGTTATACATTTTGGTTCTTATTTACATTTTCAGTTTCTCACCAGAGAAACAATGTGATATTGAAATGTGTGTGCCCGATTTATTTCATTTAGGAATATGCTCTATTTATACAGAAATGTCTCAAGTTTATCCTTCTTTGTGGCAGAGTAGTAATCAATTGTATTTTTTTTAAGTTGCTCTTTCCTTTTGAGCAGTTTCTTTCACTTTCACTTTCACAATAAGACCCCATTTTGGATCTTATTTACTCTTTCAGTTTTTTACACTAGGGAGACAATACGATATTTATGCAAGCAAGTCTAATTTATTTCACTTATGAGTATGATCTCAAGTTGTAACCATACACCTATAAAAGCCTCAAGTTTATCCTTCTTTGTAGCTGAGCAATACTCCATTGTATAAGAGTACCAGATCTTTTTATCCATTCCACAGTTGATAGACATTTGGGTTATTTTCAAGGTTTAGCTATTACAAATTGTGCTACTATAAACATGGGTGCACATAAATTGCTGTGGTATGATGTTTTTAATTCCTCTAGGTAAATACCCAGAAGGGGAATAGCTGGGTCAAATGGGACTTCTAATGCTAGTTTTTTGAGGCATCTCCACCTGGATTTCCATAGTAGTTGCACAAGTCTACATTCCCACTAACAGTGGTGAAAGGTTCCCTTTTCCCCACAGCCCTTCCAGCCGAACAACTGGGATAGGGAAAAGAAGAAAACAAAGAAGGGAAAAGACTATATATATATATATATATATATATATATATATATGTCTGTAATCAGCTCGCTTCAAGGCAGGGTGACATGACACAGGAGCAACATTTCAAGGTGGCGGAAGGCAGCAAAAGCAGCAAGAGAAAGAGAAGGGTAGCAAGCCTCTTTTCCTCCCTTGTATTGTAAGCAGGCTACCACCTCCTGGGGTGGATGTAGCACTCACACCATTTCCATGCCCACTTCTTACACAAGCTCAGGATGTTTAAAAAGTGAGGACCCTAGTCGCCTGCTGAGTTACTGAGTTAAACTTCTAAACTTCTCAAGTTGACATAATGTATGAACCAATACAACACATATTTTCAAGAGTTCTATGTATTCTATCTTTCACCAGATTTAGTGTTTCTATTTTAATTAGATCTCTGATCCATTTCAATTTTATTTTAGTGTATGGTGAAAGATACAGGTCTAGTTTTAATCTTTGGCATGTGGAAAGCCAGTTTTTCCAGCACCATTTATTAAAGAGGCTATATTTGTTCCAGTGAATGTGTTTGGCCCCTTTGTCAAAGATAAGGTGGTTGAGTGTGTTTGGAGTTATTTCTCCATCTTTTAATCTGTTCCATTGATCCTTATGTCTGTCTTTTTCAGCACCACACTGTTTTTCTCACAGTAGCTTTGTAGTATAATTTCAAATCAGAGATTGTGTAGGCCCCCTGTATCACCTCTGTTGCTATTCTAGAATTGTTTTTGCTATTCTAAGTCTTTTCTGGTTTGAAATAAATTTTAGGATTGTTTTCTCTAGTGCTCCGAGGCATGCTATTGGTATTTCAATTGGTATTGCATTCAATTTGTACAACAGTTTTGTAAGTATGGCCATTTTCACTATATTTGTTCTTCCTACCTGTAAGCAAGAGGTATCTTTCCATTTACTGATATCCTTTTTGATTTCTTTTTTCAGAATACTGCAGTTTTTAGTGTAGAGATCTTTTACTTCCTTAATTATATTGATTCCTGTGCATTACATTTTTTGATGCTATTGTGAAAGGTGTTGTTTCCCTCATTTCTCACTCAATGAATTTGTTATTTATGTACAGGAATGCTATTGATTTTGAGTTTTGATTTGCATACAGCTACATGATTGAATTTGATTATTAAATCTAGAAGTCTTTTGATGGAGATTTTAATCTTCTTTGTAGAGTATCATGTCATCTACAAAAAATGATAATTTAATTCCTTCCTTTTTTATCCTTTTTTTGGGGGGGCTCCTTTCCCATGTCTAACTGTTCTGACTAATGTTTCCAGAACTATATTGAATAGGAGTGGTAATTGTGGACATCCTTGTCTTGTTCCTGATTTTAGAGCAAAAGTTTTCAGTTTATGACTGTTTAGTATGATGCTGACTGTTGGTTTGTCATAGATGATCTTTATCATATTGAGATAAAGACCATCTATTCCAATTTTCTGTAGGGCTTTTTTATCATGAATGGGTGTTGGACTTTGTCAAACACTTTTTCTGTATCAATTGAGATGATCATATAGTTTTTGTTCTTGACTCTATTGATACGGTGTATTGTAATTATTGATTTGCATATTTTGAACCATTCCAGCATCCTACTTCATCATGAGTGAATGGATGAATCCTATTTGGTCATGATGTATAATCTCAATGATTTGCTGCATTCTGTTTTCCAGTATCTTTTTGAGGAACTTTGCATCTATGTTCATTTGGAAGATTGGCCTGTAGTCCACCTTATTGTTTGGATCCTTCTCTGGTTTTAGTATCAGGGTAATACTTGCTTCCAGGAATGACTTTGGGAGTATTATTTCCCTTTCAGTTTCACAAAAGAGTTTGAGAAGTAGTGTCATAAAGTCTTCTCTAAATTTCTTATAGAGTATGTCATGACATGGGCTTTTCTTTGTTGGGAGGTTTTTAATTAGATCTTCATTTTCATTGACTGAAAATGAAGTATTTTAAGAATTTTTGTATCTTCTTGATTTAACTTTGGTAATTCATGTGTATCTAGGCATCTGTCTATTTCTCCTGTGTTTCCTTCTTTTTGGAATACGGGTTCTTGAAGTAGGTATTGATGATCTTCGGGATTTCTACAGTATCTGTTATGATTTCAAGCTTTTCATCCTTAATTGCATGAATCTAAGTCTTTCCTTTCCTTTTTTGATAAGGTTGGATAAGGTTTTGCTGATTTTATTTAATCTTTCAAAAAACAAACTCTTTGATTCATTGGTTCTTTGTATTGTTTTCTTAGTCTCCATTACATTAATTTCTGCTCTGATCATTATAATTTCCTCCCTCAATACGAGCTTTGGGTTTGACTTGATCTCCTTTTTCCAGAGGTTTGTGGTTCAAAACTAGAGTGTTATTTGAGCTTGCTGAATTTTTTTTGATATGGCAATTCTTTTCTATAGATTTTCCTTGTATGACTGTTTTCGTTGCATCCTGTAAGGTTCTGTTACATTGTCTTACCATTATCACTTAATTGTGAAAACTGTGTAATTTCTTCTTTAATTTCATCTGTGCCCCCTTACCAGATTTTTTGCTGAATCTTCCCTGTACCTAAATATTATGCTGAACAAAATATGATGAGTCTGAACATAAATGAGAATTCTCTGTTTACTGGCAGTTACGATTTTGTCATAGCTGTCCACCTACATTCCACCTTATTTTCTGATTTCTGCCAGGTTCTGTGGAATTTTTTCAATTGTTTTCTCTATTCTTACCCAAATAATGCCTATTTATTTTTCTAATCTTTAAAACATTATATCTATGGAGGGCTTGCTCTCTTTTATAGTGTCCTTTTGTTTTCATAACCTAGGCTCAGAGCAAATGTAAGTATGTATTTTCTTTGCATTTATTTATTTATTTCATGTTAGTGTCACTTATTATACAATAATGAAAAATGGGAGGCATGATTTTTAGTCATTCTAAACCCACTGCCTAATATCGTAAATGGAACAAAGGAAAAAAATCAATAAATGTTTATTAATTGGAGTGTTACAGAGATGGCAGTATTCAATGGCTTGCCCATGTGGACACTAAGCTCTTTAATGATAGTGGCAGAATTAGCATGGAATGAGTATGGAAGCCAGAGCCTGGTGCCATCAGTGACTAGAAGAATGACTGTGACACCAGACAGTGAAGAAAGAGGAGAGCACTGCCAAACAGAGCTCAAAAAAGAGGGTTTTCATGTGACTGAGCTCTAAATTGTAGTACAGTATGCTCATCCTATTCATTCTTTACTTTGAGTCAACCTCCCACTGTTTCAAATTCCCTCATCTCAAATTTTTCCTCCACATTCTCTTAAGTTACCCACCTTAGTGTGGCCCAAACTCTGAGTTAATTCCCTGACCTACTGTTTTGTTAGCACTCTCAACTCCATTGCATTCTATTACCCTACAATTATTTCAATTCAGAAATGAATTTATTTGCTGAACAAGGAAGCTAAGATAATATTTGAATGAAGGTATACACTTACTAGTTAACCATAATTTGAGTGGCAAATAGAGACAGAGGGAGGATCCCAGATTAAAATTGTCGAAGGTGGTAACTGAGGATTCACTGAGCAAGAAGCGAATGTGGGAACAGCTCTCTCAACTGAAACTGATTGGAGACACATCTGAGTTTCAGTCTCAGAATCCTCCAGTTCCTTGCCCTCCACACTACTCGTGGCTTTGGTGGCAACTACAGTACCATCGTTGACTCTCAGAATCATTGGACTTTGTTTATACAAACACAGACAAGATGCAAGAAAGGTAAAGATACTATTTTGTTCAACATACAAACACAGAAGCATCTGTTCTTCACTCCTATATTTAGAAACTAGTCCAAAAGCAGCAAAGGAGTCATCATGTCACATGTATGAGACTCTGATCCCTCAAATTTATAATATGAAAATAACACCTTCCTCTTGACCTTCTTTGTAGATTGAAGTAAATATTTTACATAAAGCATCTTACATCATACCAATGGGCATGAAGATGGTTATTATTGTTATTCACTTTGTGGAAGAAAGAGGCGACAGGAAAAAGGACTGAAAAACAGATGGGACAAACATTTACAACATATTATTAATGAGGTTCTGAATGAATCGCCCATGGATGATACTTATTTTGATACCATACATTTTCCGCACAAGACAGATTAAAAATCTACAACTGCTCATTTGGGGCGGAGAGCTACAGCTATGCAAGTATACTTGGCATTAACAGTATACGTGTCAGCCCCAGTTTACACATTATTGACCATGACCCTTTCCAACATCACTTCTAGTCCTTTGTCACCACATCAGCAAAGAGAGTTATGAGGCAGAGAAAAACAGGGCACATGGATGTGACATACTAAAGGGTCTGTGCAATGTTCCTACAAACTATCCTATGTGTTAATCTGAATCATCTCATTCTTTATTTCTTATATGTCTTACTATATATTGATTCAACATCTACTATTGGAGGTCCTACGAAGCAGCGAGGAGTATGATGAAGTCAACAAATGAACACTTCTGTGGGTACTAGGTTATCCCTGATCACCTCACGACATTGGAAGGATGTGAAAGGCTGGCCTCTGAGAACCTGATCTTTCCCTTTCATCTTGGCTAGTGATATTTTCCTAAGATTCTTTGCTGAAATGCCAGCACTGCTTCAACTATTACAGCTCTCTGCCTAGACCCAAATTGCAGGGTTGTGACCATATCTGCTACTCTATGTGCCTTCAGCAGATAAAGACTTACCAGAAAGATATGAGCTCCAGCATTAGTGAACTGTCTTCTGTCTTCATGTGACCTCTTCCTGCTGACCCAGAGGTCTTGCTATTATCGACCTTCTGTACACTCCAAGTTTTCATCAAACTTGCCCACATGTAGGTTGCAACATGTGACCCCCTGCCAACTCCAAGGAGTGGGAAGTATCCCAGAGGCATAGAATTCCACCCAGGAACCAGAAGTCTGACACCATAATAACCATCCTTACCAAACAGGATCCTCTGCAAAGAAAGGCTCCTCAGTTAGGTCGACCTGGCGATGACATCATTAAAACCTTTAAAAGCTTATCTGATTTTCTGTCCACTTGTTCCATCAATTATTAAGAAAGGAGTGTTGAAGAACAAAATACTAAAAGCTGTCAGAGAAAAGAAACAGATCACCTATGAAGGAAAGCCTATCAGAATCACGGCAGACTTCCCAACATAAACCTTTAAGTTAAGAAGAGCTTGGAGTGGAGTATGTCAAATACTGAAAGAAAACAACTTTCAACCCAGATTGATGCACCCTGCAAAACTATATTTAAAAATTGATGGAGAAATAAGATACTTTCATGACAAAGAACAACTGAAGAAATTTATGGTCACCAAACCAGCACTACAAAGAGTACTTAAAGACACTCTAGAAAGAGACCAAGATAGCTGCAATCTTAAGAACAACAACAAAAGGAAATCATTAAGCAGGGCAAATAATTAAACAGGAAATGTAGAAAACCAACAACAGAAAGATATCATGACAGGGATGAACTAGTACATATCAGTTATATCAATCAATATAAATGGTCTCAACTCACCAATAAAAAGAAATAGACTAGCAGAGTGGGTTAAGAAACAAAATCCAACGATATGCTGTGTACAAGAAACACATTTCACTCAAAAGGAAACTCACAGACTTAAAATCAAAGGCTGGAAAACAATACTCCATGAAACAGGAACCCAGAAAAAAGCAGGGGTAGCTATTATATTTGCAGACAATGTGAACTTAAAACCAAAAATGATAAAAAAGAGATAAAGAAGGTCACTACATACTTGTTAGGGGAAAACTTCAAGAGGAAGAGACTACAATCATAAATATATATGCACTGAATATGTGAGCACCCAGTTATGTAAGACAATTCTTAATAGGCATGAAAAACCAAATAAACAATAATACAGTTATAACAAGGGACCTTAACACCCCACGGTCACAGAGTGATAGATCAACCAAACAAAAAATCAGCAAAGAAATAAAAGAACTGAATCAAACTTGTGAACAAATGAACCTAGTAGATGTGTACCGAGTGTTCCACCCATCAACATCAGAATACACATTCTTCTCAGCTGCACATGAGTCATTCTCTAAAATAGATCATATACTGATCCACAAAACATGCTTAAGTAAATGCAAAGGAACTGAAATAATTCCATGCATATTATCTGACCATAGTGCAGTAAAATTGGAAATGAATGACAAAAAAACCAATAAGAATCCCATAAAAACATGGAAATTAAATAATACTCTCCTAAACAATCAATGGGTCACAGAAGAAATTAGAGAAGAAATTAAACAATATCTACAATTGAATGAAAATGCAAATACAAATTACCGGAACCTGTGGGACACAATGAAAGCAGTCCTCAGACGGAAATTTATAGCTCTAAACTCCCACATCAGGAAAATGGAAAGAACATACATAAACTACCTAATGCTACACCTCAAACTTCTAGAAAAAGAAGAGCAAGTCAAGTTTAAAGCCCAAGGAAGGGAGGAAATTAGCAAGATCAGAGCAGAAATTAATGCAATTGAAACTAAGAAAACAATACAAAGAATTAATGAATTGAAGAGTTGGTTCTTTGAAAGAGTAAATAAAATTGATAAACCCCTAGCCAACCTTATCAAAAAGAGGAAAGAAAAAATTCAGATTCATGCAATAAGAAATGAAAAGGGTAAAATTACTACAGACTACAGACCCTGTGGAAATACAGATCATCAATACCTACTTCAAAAACCTTAGCTCACATAGATTCAGTAACACAGAAGAAATGGACAGATTCCTAGGAACCTATGAATTACCAAAGCTGAGTCAATAAGATGTAAAACTGCTGAATAAACCCATTTCAGCTAATGAAATTGAAAATGTAATTAGAACCTTACCAAGAAAGAAAAGTCCAGGTCCTGATGGATTCACTGCTGAATTCTACAAGAAATTTAGGAAAGACTTAATGCCAACACTCCTCAAACTCTTCAGTGAAATTGAAAGGGAGGCAAGTCTCCCTACACGTTCCTGGAAACAAGTATTATCCTAATACCAAAATCAGAGAAAGACCCAACCAAAAAACAAAATTATAGGTCAATCTCCCTCATAAACATAGATGCAAAAATCCTCAATAAAATACTGGCAAATAGAATACAGCAAGTTATCAGGAAGATTATACACCATGATCAAGTGGGATTCATCCCAGGAATGCAGGGATTGTTCAACATACACAAATCAATAAATGTAATACAGCATATCAATAGAGCCAAGGACAAGAACCACATGATCATTTCAATAGATGCAGAAAAAGCTTTTGACAAAATCCAACACCCATTCATGACAAAAATCCTACAGAAAATCAGATTAGATGGTCTATATCTCAACCTGATAAAAGCCATATATGATAAACCAACAGCCAACATCTTACTAAATGGACAAAAACTAAAATCTTTCAACCTAAAATCAGGAACAAGACAAGGAGGTCCATTATTACCACTCCTATTCAATATGGTTCTGGAAATAATAGCCAGAGCAATTAGACAAGAGAAAGAAATAAAGGGAATAAGGATAGGAAAGGAAGAAGTAAAATTATCACTCTTTGCAGATGATATGATACTCTACATAGAAGAACCCCAAAAATCCATTGAAAGACTTCTAGATGTAATAACCAAATTCAGTAATGTTGCTGGATAAAAGCTAAACACTCAAAAATCAATAGCATTCTTGTACACAAACAACAAAGTCTCTGACAGAGAAATAAGGAAAACCACACCATTCACTGTAACATCCAAAAAAATGAAATACTTAGGAACCAATCTAACAAAGGTAGTAAAAGATCTATACAGTGAAAATTACATTACTCTAAAGAAGGAAATTGAAGAAGATTTCAGAAAATGGAAAGACATTCCCTCTTCATGGATAGGAAGAATAAACATCGTGAAAATGGCCATTCTCCCAAAATTGTTATACAAATTTAATGCAATCCCAATCAAAATACCACTCGCCTACCTCACAGAGCTAGAGAAAGCATTCCTGAAATTCATCTGGAACCAGAAGAGACCTAGAATAGCAAAGGCAATTCTGGGCAACAAAGGTAAGGCAGGAGGCATCACAATCCCTTGAAACTATACTACAAAGCTACTGTGATAAGATCAGCATGGTACTGGAATCAAAACAGACCTTGAAGATCAATGGAATAGATTAGAAGATACAGCCACAACTACAAACACACTTAGCCACCTCGTCTTTGACAAAGGGGCAAAACATGTACATTGGAAGAAAGATAGCCTCTTTAACAAATGGTGCTGGAGAAACTGGCTTTCTATATGCCGTAAACTAAAACTAGATCCATGCTTATCACCATGCACTAAAATAAAGTCAAAATGGATCAAAGATCTGAATATCAAAACAGAGACACTAAACTTACTAGAAGACAGAGTAGGTAAAAATCTTGATGACATAGGAGTAGGCAGAGAGTTCATGAACAAAAATCAGATTGTACGGGAAACACGTCCCAGAATCAACACCTGGGATCTCATCCTACTTAAAAGTTTTTGCATGTCAAAGGAAATCTCCAACACAGTGAAAAGAAACCCTACCAACTGGGAAAATATCTTAGCCAATTGTCCATCAGACAAAGGACTTCTATCTAAAACATATAAAGAATTAAAAGAAATCAGGACCCCAAAATTTAAGGACCCAATCCAAAAATGGGCATCTGAGATGAATACACACTTCTCAGAGAAAGAAATACAAATGGCAAATAAATAAATGAAAAAATGTTCAACATCAATGGTCATTCGGGAAATGCAAATTAAAACAATGCTGAGATTCCATCTCACCCCAGAAAGAATGGCCAAGATTAAAAAATCAACCAACAACAAATGCTGGAGGGGCTGTGGGGAAAAAGGAACTCTTCTCCACTGTTGGTGGGAGTGTAGACTGGTGCAGCCACTGTGGAAGTCAGTGT
>RJWM01016008.1:0-25490 GCA_004363535.1 Dasyprocta punctata | reverse complement strand
AATAGTAACCCTATTTGTAATAGCCAAATCTTGGAAACAACTCAAGTGCCCATCAATCAAGGAATGGGTAAAAAAGGTGTGGCATTTTTATACAATGGAGTACTACTCAGCTTTCAAGAAAGATTGCATTGAGACTTTTATAAGTAAATGGACACGACCTGAGACCATACTCATAAGTGAGACAAATCAAACCCACATGTGTAAATACCATATTGTCTCCCTAGTGTAAGAAACTGAAAAAGTATATATGATCCAAAATCTACAATAAATATTGTGTAAGGGTAAGAAACTGCTCAAAGAGCAAAAGTAATTGGGAAAGGGAAAAGGAGGAAAGAAGGAAGGGAAAAGGAAAAAGGCATAAATCTGTATATATGTATATGTAAGATAACTAAAATGACTATACTGCTGAATGTATCAGTTATTGAGTAAGATCGGTTAATACTCATATGATTAGATCAATTTTACATGTCTATATCTGTTAATGTAAACAACCATGTTGAAGGTAATGATATGTAATATTGCAGCCATTGTCAAGTTCCTATCATTTTGTTTTGTAAACCTACAATATTACTGTTGAGAATTTGCTGTTGTCGTTTGTCTCTTTTGCTTTTTGTCTTTCTTATATGTGTCTTTTTTTTCTCTTAAATAAAAAAAGAAAGAAAGAAAGGAGTGTTGGAACTTGAATGTGCCTGTTCCTCCTTTCAGTATTATCCATTTTGTTTTATTTATTTTAAAGTTCAACTATAAGGAACATACTCAGGAATTTTATGTATGCTCTGTGAATTCATCCATATTATACCATTATGTATGTCACTCTTTATCCTTAATAACGTATTTTCTTAATTCTCTGGAACTCAAAACATAGAAGAGACAGCAAACGAAACATTTCACAATGGACTACTACCTGCCTCTCTCCGCAGGACCCAGGTGAACCAAGGGAGGGGTCCTGGGATCCACCCCTTCCTCCCTGCACTGATGAGACCCAGGTTAACCAAGATAAAAGTCCCAGAGATCAGCTCCTGCCTTCCTCCACTACCGGGGCGCAGGTGAATAAAGGGAGGAGTCTCAGAGATCAGCCACTTCCTTCCTCCACTGATGGGTTCCCGGTGAACCGAGGGGAGAGTCCCAGCCATCAGATCCTCCCTTCCTCCACAGGAGGGACCCAGGTGAACCGAGGGAACAGTCCCAGAAATCGGCTCCTCCATCCCTCCCTCCACTGGCGGAACCTTGGTGTGCCTCTGGAAGACTCCCCGCGGATCAGCTCCTCCATCACTCCATCAGCAAGACCCAGGTGTACTGTAGGAAGATTCCTGGAGAGCAACTCCTCCCTCCCTCCGTTGGCAAGTCCTAGTGATGACCACGGTGGGAAAGCCAAGGATTCCTCCCTGCCTCTATTGGCAAGGCTGGGAAACCAGCCGGAAAGTCAGTGACACATTAAACCTCCAGCTAGGGTGCAACTGATGGACTAGAGATGTGGAATAGTCCGGAACAACAGTAACAGTGAGAGCCAGCAGGTGGTAAGTTAGGTGAACCAGCATTGTGCTTAGGGACAAAGACACTCAAAATAAAAAGCAGGCAGGTAGGGCTGTGTCCCATCCCTTTTTTCTTTCTTTTCTTTCTGGTTTTTTTTTTGTTTGTTTGTTTGTTTTTGTTTTTGTTTTTGTTTCTTTTCTAAATGGCTGGTGAGAACTCCAACCACAGAAAACTAATCCCATCCCCCAAATGCAGAGACCAAGATCAGACCCAAATCCAGTACAAGTACACCTGCAATCTTGGCTAAAATATGCATTTCTAGGGTCCAACTTAGACATACCACAAAACGGTAGACACTACAGGAATTTCACTGATTTTATTTTTCTCTGTCTGATTAGTTTTCCTGTTTGTACTGGGCTGGATTTGTGACTTATTTTTTCTTTTTCTCTCTGTCATTTTGTCCTGTTTTGTTTTTCTTTCAGTATGTTTGTTGTTTTTTCACTGTGTGATTATTTTTGTTTCCTGGTTTTCTCTCTCTCTGTCTCTCTCTCTCTCTCTCTCTCTCTCTCTCTCTCTCTGTCTCTCTCTCTCTCTCTCTCTCTCTCTCTCTCTCTCTCTCTTTCCTCTTTTTCTTTCATGATTTACATCCCTAACCTTTCTGTTTTATTCTACTCATCTTCTCCCTCTCCTCAATTATCTTGCTTGATTTTATGATACTTTCATGTGAGTAAACATTGTCTCTTTTCTTTCTATTTAACTTCAATACTCCTAGGCTTTTTCTTTCAATCCTTCCCACTTGTGTCCTGCAATTACCCAAAATTTGGATGATCATCCTATGCCCCCAACTTCACCCTTACTATATTTAACCTCATTCATTTTTGCATCCTACCCCCATCCCTCTTAAGCCCCCCACGCAACAGGGTAAAATCACGTTACTAAGTGAAAAATCATTGCATGCAGGTTCCTGGTATAAATTGGATTACATTATTTAACTAGAACTTGTGCCTATGGCTAAAGATATCAGGCTAATAGTTACTACAGTTTGGCAATAACCAGGCTGTACTTGAGTCTATTGTTATTGCTACCTGTACTACTTCAAACAAGATGTAATACCTGTTATAATCAGTTTGTCTCCCCTATATGACAACACTGTGATTGTAAGAGGTCATGGCCATCAACATAGTACAGTACCAAAAGAATGGGCCCTGAATCAAATAGCAACTTCACCTTCTTAATATATTGGGAAGGTAGGTTCTTGTGATAGACATAAAGACCAAGAACCACCTACATCTGGAAAATATTCTGAGAAATAGTTATTTCCTAGGAAAACCTCAACACCAAGGATAAAGCTATATAACATAAGAAATCTACAAGCATCAACACAGAAAACAAAGTAAAATAAAAATAGAAATAGAAAATGACAAAATGAAGAAGCATATCTAACTCCAAATGCCTAGCCCACCCAGGACAAGTCCAGAGTACAGCAAGAGGGGAAATCAGAAGCCAACCACTGGAATGCTCTGAAATGATAGCAGCAGAAGTGAAAAAACAAACAGAAAAAGCCATACAAAAAAATCTCTAAAATGCAAAAAGAAATGATGATCAACCCGACGTGGTGGCACACGCCTTTAATCCCAGCACTTGGGAGGCTGAGGTAGGAAGAGCATTATGAGTTCAAGGCCGGCTTGGGCTACAATGCGAGAGCAAGGCTGGTCTGAGCTACATAGTGCGACTCTGCCTCAAAAACACTAGGGCCAGGAGTTTGGCTCAATGGCTTAAGCACCTGACTGGCAAGTGTGAAGTTGTGAATTTGATCCCCGGTGCCAAAAAAAAAAAAAAAAAGATGATCAAAATGAAAGGCATTATAGAAGAAACATTAAAAAATTAGAGGAGCTCAGGAAACAATGGAAAACATGAATTCTTATCATAGAAAGTAAATGGAACCACTGAAACAAACACAAACAGAAACCCAAGAGATAAAATCTCCATTGAAAGTATATGCGACAGATTAAATGAAGGCAAGGATATAATAACACATCTAAAGCTGGGCATGGTGGCACACACCTGTAATCCCGGCACTTGGGAGGCTGAGGCAAGAAGTTCATTGCAAGTTCAAGACCAATCTAGGCTACAAAGTGAGCTCAAGGTCAACCTAAACTGCATAGAAAGACTCTGTCTCAAAAAGGAAAGAAAAAAGAATAACATATCTATGAGACAGGATTGCACCTAGTGGTCAGGAAAAGAAAGATATCTTAAATACAGCAAGAGACTACAAAAAAAATCAACTCAACAGCTACAAAATGAAGCAAAGAAGAACAACATAAGATAGATTGGAGACAGTGAGAAAGCTGGAGACAGCACAAAAGTATTAAAAAACCTTCACAGAAATAATAGCAGAAAACTTCCCAAACATGAAAAAAGAAATTGACATACAAATAAATGAAGCATATAGAATTCCAAACAGCCATGACCAAAATAAATCTATACCAAGTCATATAATAATCAAGATTCCAGAAATTCAGCACAAGAACAAAATATTAAAAGCAGCTACACAAAGGAAACAAATCACCTATAAAGCAAAGCCCATCTGAACCACAGTACACTTCTCAACACAAACCCTCAAATCAAGGAGAGGTTGGAATGAGGTATTTCAAGCCTTAAAAGAAAAAATCTTCAACCCAGATTGATGTACCCCACAAAACTGTCTTTCAAAATCAATGGAGAAATAAGATATTCCCATGACACAGAATAACAGAAGAAATTTATGACCACCAAACCAGTTCTAAAGGATGCTCTGAAGAATATATTAGAAAGAGATCATGAAGACCACAAACACAAGGACATCAATAGAAAGAAGACACCAGGCAGGACAAGTAATTATACAAAGAAGACAAGGAACCAACAACAGGAAAATAACATGAAAAAGGTAAGCAAATACATACCAGTTATAACAGTCAATGTAAATGTTTTCAACTCACCAATCAAAAGAAACAGACTGGCAGAATGGATCAAGAAACAAGATCTAACAATATGCTGCATTCAAGAAACACATTTAACCCAAAAAGAAATTCATAAACTAAAAGTCAAAGGACAGGAAACAATTCTCCATACCACAAGAACCCAGAAAAAAGCAAGGGCAGCTATTCTATTTGCAGACAATGTAAACTTTAAACCAAAACTGATCAAATGAAACAAAAAAGATACTACATACTAGTTAAGGGAAAATTCCAAGAAGATGAGATAACAATCATGAAATCAAACACTGATGCATCCAACTACATAAAACAAATATTAACAGACATGAAAAATTAAATAAGCGCTACACAATTTTAGTAAAAGACCTTAATTTCTCACTTTCACAAATAGATAGATCAACTAGACAAAAAATCAACAAGGAAATATCATACTTAAATGAGGCCTGTGAACAAATGGATTTGGTAGAGGTCTATAGAGTGTTCCACATCAAAACATCAGAATACACATTCTTCTCAGTGATACATGGGATGTTCTCCAAAATAGACTACATATTAACCCACAATACATGCTTCAGCAAATGTAGGGAATTGAAATCACCCCACGCATACTATCTGAACATGGCCAATAAAAATGGAAATCAATGACAAAAGAAATCACATAGACTACATAAACACATGAAAATTAACACCCTTCTGAACAACCAATGGGTCACAGAGGAAATTAAAGATGTAACTAAACAATGTATACAATTAAATGACAATGCCAGTACAACATACTCAAACTTATGGGACACAATGAAAACATTCCTATAAGGGAAATTTATAGTGGTGAACTCTCACAGCAGGAAATAGAACAAGTTCAAATAAATAACCTAATTTTGAAACCTCAAACAAAGAAAAACAGATCAAACCCAAAGAAAAAAAGAACATATCAAATTCAAAGCTCATACAAGGGAGGAAATTATAAATCTAAGAGCAGAAATTAATGCTATTCAGATTAAGAAAACAATACAAAGAATCAATGAATTGAAAAGTTGGTTCTTTGAAAAAATAAATTAAAATGATTAACCATTAGCCAATCTCGTCAAAAAGAGGAAAGAAAAAACACAAATTCAAGCAATTAGAAAATCAATACAGATCCTACAGATATCCAGAAGATTATCAATACCTACTACAAGAACATATATTCTAATAAAATGGGTAACACAAAAGAAATGGACAGATTCTTAGATGCAGTTGAATTACCAAAACTAAATCAAGAAGATAAAAAATTCTAAATAACACAATATCAGCCAATAAAATTGAAAATGTAGTTAACAACCTACCAACAAAGAAAAGCCCAGGTCCTTACAGATTCACCGTTGAATTTTACAAGAAATGTAAAGAACTGATGCTACTAGTGCTGAAACTCTTTAAAGAAATTGAAAGAGAAGCAACACTTCCAAAATTATTCCTGGAAGCAAATATTACCCTGACTTCAAAACCAGAAAAGAATCCAACCAAAAAAGAAAGCTACACGCCAATCTCCCAGTGAACATAGACACAAAAATCCTCAAAAAGATACTGTCAAACAAAATGCAGCAAAATATTAGGAAGACTATACACCACTACCAAGTAGAATTCATCCAAAGGGATGCATGGATGGTTCAACATATGCAAACCAATAAGTGTAAAACACCATATTAACAGAACCAAAGACAAAAATCACATGATCATCTCAATAGATGCAGAAAAAGCATTTGACAGAGTTCCACACCCATTCATGATTTAAAAAAAAAAACCCTACAGAAAATTTAAATAGATGATCTTTATCTCAACTTGATAAAAGCCATCTATGACCAACAAACAGTTGACATCCTACTAAATGGTCAAAAACTGAAAACTTTTGGTCAAAAATCAAGAATAAGACAAGGTTGTCCACTATCATCACTCCTATTCAATATATTTCTGGAAACACTGGTCAGAGCAATTAGACAAGACAAAGAAATAAAAGGAATAAGGATAGGTAATTATCATTTTTTGCAGGTGACATGATACTTTACAAAGAAGATTTTAAAACTCCAACAAAAGACTTGTGAATTTAATAATCAAATTCAGTAGTGTAGCTGGATACAAAGCCAATGCTCAAAATCAATAGCATTCCTGTACACAAGCAATAAACTCACAGAGAGAGTAATTAGGGAAACCACACCCTTTACAATGGCTTCTAAAAAATGAAATACTCAGGAATCAATCTAACAAAAGAAGTAAAAGATCAATACATTGAAAATTATAGTACTCTGAAATAGGAGATCAAAGAGGATATCAGAAAATAGAAGATATCCCCTGCTCATGAATAGAAAGAGCCAACAAAGTGAAAATGGCTATATTCCCAAAACTGTCAGATTTAATGAAATCCTGATCAAAATACCTTTAGCATACCTCACAGAACTACAGAAAACATTCCTAAAATTTATTTCAAACCAGAAGAGATCTAGAAGAGCAAAAGCAATTCTGGGCAACAAAGGTAAGTGAGGAGGCATCACAATCCCTGACCAGAAATTATACCACAAAGCTACTGTGATAAAACCGGCACAATACTGGAAAAATAAAACAGACCTGAGGCTCAGTGGAACAGAATAGTAAATGTAGACACAACTCCAAACACAAGAAATCACCCTGTCTTTGACAACAGAGTCAAACTTGTTCACTAGAAGAAAGATAGTCCGTTTAATAAACAGTGCTGGAAAAACTGGCTTTCCACATGCTGAAGACTAAAACTAGACCCATGTCTATCACCATGCACTAAAGTCAAAATGAATCAAAGATCTAAATATTAAAATAGAAACACTAAATCTATTGGAATAGAAAATAGGTAGAAATCTTGAAGACATAGATGCAGGCAGAGACTTCATGAATGTAACTCAGAGCACACAGGAAATACTACAAAGAATCAACAAATGGGATCTCACCTTATTAAAAAAACTTTTGCACACCAAAAGAAATCACCAACAGAGTGAAAAGACAACCCACAGAGTGGGAAAAAATTATAGCCAGTTGTTCTTTAGATGAAGGACTTACAGCTAGAACATATAAAGAATTGAAAAAAATCAGACTTCCCAAACTCAAAGACCCAATCCGAAAACGGGTATCTGAGATAGATACACACTTCTAAGATGAAGAAATACAGTTGGAAAACAAATACATGAAAAACGTTCAACATCATTGGTCATTTGACAGATGCAAGTTAAAACAACACTGAGATTCCATCTCACTCTAGAAAGAATGGCTATCATCAAAAAAATCAATCAATAACATGCTGGCAGGGCTGTGGGGGAAAACATGGGAGTATAAACTAGTACAACCACTGTGGAAATCAGTGTAGAGATGCCTTAAAAAAGTAGGATTAGAGGTCTCATTTAACCTAGCTATTCCCCTTCTGGGTATCTTCTGTCAAGAAATAAAAACATACCACAACAATATATGTGTACCCATGTTTATAGCAGCATAATTTTAATCGCTAAATTTTAGAAACAACCCAAGTGCCCATCACCTGCAGAATGGATGAAAAGGATGTGGTCTTTTTATATAATGGAGTACTACTCAGTCATAAAGAAGGATAAACTTGAGACTTTTATAGGTAAATGGATGTAACCTGAGACAATGCACATCAGTGAAATAAATCAGACACCCATTATGTTGTCTCACTAGTGTGAGAAGTTGAATGAGTATATAAGACCTAAAATGTACAACAGCTATTGTGAATTGGAGAGAAACTATTCAAAAGGAAAGGTAAACTGATGGGGGAAAGGGGAAAGAAAAGAAAGGAAAAGGAAAGGAGCAAGATAGCTAAAATAGTTATACAGTTGGTTTCTCTTAGTTGATTCTGCTAATATTGTTTGGACAATATTTCATGCCTATATTTTGTACTGTGAATAACTAATACGTAATGTATTAAATATTGTTACTCTCCTAATAGTCTCTTTTGAAACTTTTTTGTTTTGTTTTGTTTCAGTTTGGGTTTTTTTTGTGACACCAGGGATCGAACTCACAACCTTTCACCTGCCAGGCAGGCGTTTAAGCCGCTGAGCCAAACTCCCAGCTGAAACTGTTTCATTTTTATTTCTTTTTTTCTCTTTAAAATAAAAAAAAAAAGAAATAGCTTACAAGTGGCCAGTGAGGTAGAAGAAAATGAGAAGAAAGTGACGTCACAGAGACCAAACATGTTGTAGTCTTTTGAGAAGTCAAGAAAGATAGTGACTGAGATTAACCAATAGATTTTTAGCAATACGATAGCAACTGTTACCTGGTAAACAAATGTAATTTCATTACAATAGTGAAGAATCACAATAGAATGAATGAGATAGTGCAGAAACTTTGAAGCCAACATTTTGAAGATATTTTATAGTAAAAGGGCGAGGAGAAATGGAGCTATACTTGTCAACTAGTAGTTGAAAATAGATACTAAACCAGGCATGGTGGCGCATGCCTTTAATCCCAGCACTCGGGAGGCTGAGGTTGGTGGAGCCTTGTGAGTTCGAGGCTGGCTTGACTACAACGCAAGCGTAAGGTCTGGTCTGAGCTACGTAGTGCAACCCAGCCTCAAAAAATTAGGGCCGGGAGTTTGGCTCAGTGGCTTAAGCGCCTGTCTGGCAGGCATGAGGTTGTGAGTTCGATCCCTGATGCTGCAAAAAAAAAAAAAAAGAAACAGAAAGACAATAGATATTAGTCATATTCAAAAGGTATTCTTTCATTGACAAGAGTTTAATTGTATCAAATGACTTTTTTATTGCAATAAACTTTATTTTAAGAGAAGTTTTGGGTTTAAAGAAAAATTATACAACAAATAAGGAGAGTTTTTGTATATCCCCCATCTCTCTTCTGTCTCTCTCTGTGTCTCTGTCTCTGTCTCACACACACACATATCTCCTGCTATTATTAATAACTGGTGTGGAGGATCACCTGAATGACTTGCCTTGAACAAAGAGCAATTACCTCCACTTTGGCTAAACCTAGCCCTATCTCCATGTACTGATACGTACAGAGCTGGCTAAGCCATTTCCTTCTCCCTTCAATTGGATCTAAGCACTGTAAATAGGGCTACTTGATGTGTTGATGTGTAATCTTTGAAGCTAGGTGACAGTCGCTATTTCACCACCCCAGTGTCTCCCTAAACATGGTTGAGCCAGGCAGGATGGCAGAGCACCACTCCAGGGCTGTCAACTGGGTTCAGGCCTTGAGATAAGAGGCTATGACTTCCCAGGGCAGAGAAGTTTGCACATCAGAACCTAAAGCACCAGCCACAAGATATTAAATTCTACCTCAGTTGTGTTATGCAGATTGGTCTTTCTGCATATCCCTCTCTCTGCTTATTGTAGAGGTCCTTTTTGGCCTCCTAGTTAGCCCGGCTCATAGTACTCATGTAATTCCTGCCATTCTCCTTGTCACTCATCCTCTAGCTACACCCTTCTTCATGAATTAATAAAATCTGGGTTAGGCCCTGGGTCAAGGCCTTTGTTCCAATGAACCTTCATCAGGCTGGACTTAGGATTCTTTGGCCGCCCATAGTTGTAAATATGTCTTCGTGTCTTTATTCTTGCCATTGGTTGCACTGGAAGTGGTAGATTGAAATTAACTAGCTTGAATTCCAAGAATGTTTCCAGGAGATTACAAATATAAACTTCTCAGACAGCGATGAGGACAGGAAAGTGATCCCTATAAACTTGCCTTTGTGTGATATATTTGTTAGAATTAATAAACCAATATTGATACACAAGGATTGACATTTCATACTGTATAGCTGTGTGATGCAGAACTGATGGATAAGAAGCAGTAGACTGCATATGTTTATATCAAAATAATTTCCACTATACGATGCAGGCTGTATTAGTCACTTTCCTTACTGCATGCAGGACAATATCAGACACTCTCAATTTAAAGAAGGAAAGGTTTATTTTAGTTCACAGTTCAAAAATTTCAGCCTGTGTTTGGCAGACTTAAAAACAGGAACAGTATGACAGAAAGGCCTGAGTAGAGGGAATCCATTCATGTTATGGCTGTTGGGAAGCAGAGAGAGGAGGAAAGAGCCTAGGAGGGAGACACAGAGTACCCTTCCAGGATACACATTTGGTGACCTGCCTCTTCCCCAACCTTCTAACAGTAAATAAGTTATAGCATCCTCGTGGTTCAATCACCTTCCAAAAGCTTCACCAAGGAGTGCACAAGGCTATGTCATGCACAGGTCACTGTGGGGAGAGCCAGACACCAACCTTTTCCTGTGAGTCAGCACCAGCCACAGACTACGGGGGAAGAGAACAAGAAGTCAATGACGAGCAAACCCTCCCTGAGAGTCGGTGTCATGCATGGGCCATTGTGGGGAGAGCCAGATGCCAGCCTTTTCCCAGGAGTTGGCACCATTCACGGACTGCAGGGGAAGAGAACAAGAAGTCAACAGGTGTGGTGGCTCACACCTGTAATCCCAGCACTCGGGAGACTGAGGTAGGAGGATTGTTGCAAGTTCAAGACCAGCCTGGGCTACAAAGTGAGTTCAAGGCCAGCCTGAACTGCATAGTGAGACCCTATCTCAAAAAAACCAAAAAAAAAAAAAAAGTCAACAAGAAGCAAACCCTTCCTACAAGTTGGTGCCATGTGCAGGCCATTTGGAGGAGAGCCAGACCCCAGCCTTTTCCCATGAGTCAGCACCATTCGTGGGGGAAAAAACAAGAAATCAACAAGAAAAAAGCCCTCCCTGTGAGTTGGTGCCATGCACTGGCTGCTGGGGAGAGAACCAGATGCCAGCCCCTTCTGGCACACAGGCTGGGAGACAAGAAGAGCCAATACACACATACACACAAACACACACACACACACACACACACACACACACACACACACACACTGCTGTAAGCGACCAGCTGATCTGGAAAACACAGGCTGCAATGATAGCTATTGAGGTAAAATACAAGTGAATGCTTGTACTGTTTAGTGTTTCACTGACTTTGCAGGTCTAAAGCTGGTAGCCTGATCATCTATTCAGAAGATAACCATATGCAATGTAGCATCTCTGAGGGATCTCCTTCTGAAGGTGGTAGCCATTGTTAATTCCCTATTATCTTATTTTGCAGTTCTGCATCATTTTCATTGTTTTGCTGAGTTGGGCTTTATTCTGTTTTGTCTTGTTTGATTTCATTATATCTAATGGTGTGGGCATCTATTTCAAAGATAACAAGATATACTATGGTAACCATTTTGGGTTCACTATTGTCTTGTTTTGAAGTCCTTTATTGCATTATTTGTTTTGTTTTTATTGGTTCTATTCTGTTCTGTTTTGTTTGATTTTTAGTATGTCTGAAGGTATGGGCAGCTGTTTCAAAGGCAGTATGAGGCATTACAGTAACCATTGTTGGTTTCCTAATATCTTGTTTTGAAGTCCTGTATCACTTACACTGGTTTGTTTTAACTGGATCTATTCTATTTTATTTTTGCTTGATTTTATTCCCTTTAAAATAATTTTTTTCTTAAAAAAAGGAGTGCATGAGGCCTTTGGGGACATCCTTAATCTAAACTATAACACAGTTGCAAAGATTCTCTTGAGCAAGTTGCATCCTAGATGAAGATCTTCTACACCATGGTGTAGGGAGTGAAAAGCCAGTTTGAAAGGAATGGTTTGGCTGAACCTGTTGTCTTCTAAGCCCCTTTAGAGAAGGTTCACTAACACATGAACTTGGGTCTTCCCAAATCCTGTACATCTGCATGGCTCCCCAAGTTACATTCCAGGAAGAAGATGAACTTTATTAATAAGAAAGGAATATCACTTCTATTTTAATGCAAATGGTTCCACCAGATTCAAAAAGGTGTCAGTGAAAATGACCACACTGATTTAATTATCTGCAGGCCAATATCACCAAGTTCCTGAAAGAAGCCAACAGAATGGATGGACACAGACACACAAACACAGCCAGGACACAATCAGGCTCTTAGCAACAAGGCAAAAACTGGCTCTTCTCTGCATATAGAACTGTTTTACCAGCATTTCTTTTGTTACATTCAGCCAGGCCACACTATCTTCCCAAAGAAGGTTTCAGTCATTTTTAATCCATGACCCGCTGCCCCACAGGAACAGTTCTTGCACCCCAGGCCATAATCCACTCAGTCTCAAGCCCTGGTTCTATGGGAAATGGCATATAACCATAAGACTTAAAGGTGTATTCTGAAAACTATTTTAAGAAAAGAAGCTTTGTTACTTCTCTACACTAACTATATTATACAGTATATATTTACATATATATGGCCCAAGACCATTTCTCTTTACTTAAATAAAAAGTGAGGGGGAAAGGAAAAGATGATCAAGGATTCAACACACAGAGCCCTTGGCATCCAGTGTGGCACTGTGCAAATGCTCTCTAAAAATATCCTCATAACCTGGAATAAGGCAAGTGTTAAAATTACAGTATTGGAGATGAAGAAGCCAATAAATATGTACAATTATGATCTCTCTGCTAAAAATAAAATATAAATTAAAAAATTTAAAGATAGGGAAAATGAAATCCAGGAAGCTAAAGCCACTCAATGAATTTCTTTGTTTCTTTTTTTATTAGTATGTGTTTGCAATACATAATAGTGACATTCATCTTGGGGAACTGGTACACATACATATCACATCTTAATCAATTTTACTTCCCACTCTCCCTGCTTTCTCAGTTCTCTCAATCCCCAAATCTCTTTCTTGTTTTTGTAGTCTACCTCTCTGTTTCTTATCATCTATCTGTTATTTTGCTTTCTAAATTATTTGTATTTTGAGCTTCTTATATAAGGCAAACTATGCAATATTAAATTTTCTGGGTCTGATTTATTTCACTTAGCATTATGGTCTCAAAGTGCCTCCATTTTAATGAGTCTAAAAGTCCTTAGATTCCCAAGTCCAACAGTCTTTATATGTTATTAATATATCAGCTCAAAATGCCACGTGCAATGAATAAGGTCAGCATTTTCTTGATTAATGTTGTCTCCTTTGACCCCAGCCTGCTTGAATTGTGTTCCTTCCAAAATTTACTGAAGTGCCCCGCCTCTTTTAATGAAATGAGTTCCATCTTCTCTCTTTCTCTGTCTCTCTGTCTGTTCTGTCTCTGCCTGTCTCTGTCTGTCTGTCTCTGTCTGTCTGTCTCTCTCTCTCTCTCTGACACCTTCCAATTTGATGCTAGTTCTAGTCTTGCTTCAAATCTTGTCCCTGCCTTACCCCAGCCCCTATAATCTGTCATCACTGGTAGCAACCTTTGCTTCTGGGTCATGCCCTGCTCTGTTTTCCAGATCAAAACCCTGGCCACATCATACCAGCCTGCACCAAATACATTCTTAAATATCCCTCTCAGAAATCAGACCTACAGCCAGCTTTTTTCCTCTAGCACAGATCCTCCCTGAACCCAGTTCCATTCACTTCTCCAGGGACTAACTACAAGGTTTCATGCTCTTTAGTAGAGACACGATGGAATGAAGAAAATGATCCGAGGCTCCAGAGTCAAGCAGACCTTGGTTAACACCCCACTAGATGACTCAGATAAATTATTTCAATTTTATAAATTTTTATTTTCTATTCAAATAGGAAAGAAATACTACTGTTACAGGCAGCTGAGTTACATAGAAATACTAGTGGGCAGTCAGATAAGGCTGGGCCCTCAAAGAAACCAGTGCAGAAGACCAGATATCTTGTAACTGTGGGGGAGACAGACACCTCCCGCTGTGGGCCAGACCTCAAGACAAAAGATCAAACAAATGCGCCCATATCCTAAGGATAAACATCAGGGACTGATAATCTAAATAAGTCTCTATCACCCTGAGGAAGTCAGAAGGAGCCACTAACCCAAACCACTGCAGGAAGAGCCCCGGCTCTATATTAATTCCTGCTTGCTACATGGCTGGCATTTGCCCTTGATTTAATCAATTTTACCTGAGCAGTTATACTTGTGATCTTATTGGTTGAACATAGTTCTGCCCCACCTCATGCCCACCTTGTGATTTCTCATTTTTTCCGCACCTTGGACCTGCTTACCTTGGGGTTTTGCTCTATGAAAATTCCTAGAAAAGACAGAATCTTTGGCAACCCACACAGGACCCCTTCTGTCTCTTAGACAGAAGCTTTCTCTCAATAAATATACTCTGCCCTTAACCTCCATTGTTCCTAAAATTCATTCTTCGATTTTAGAGAACATGAACTCGTACCAGTCATCTGGTAGACTGGGAGTTTCTTTCTCCTATATCATTACTTACCTTATAAGGAAGCTGGCACACTATAATTGTGCAATAAAACATAGGCATCTCGTTGACCACCTATCCCTGAAGATCTGTTCAAGGCCATAGGTCTTTTACTTATATTTAATCAAAATTCTCCCCACTATTATTTAATATCTTAGTAACAATATTGTGTAAGTACTATTATTTACATTCAAATTAACATGACTATAATGTTCTTACTACCTTTTAAGGACAAAAAGTGATTAAATAAATCAAAGAATAGTAACATGAATACATCAAAGCATTGGAGATACCAGAGTAAATAAATGAATTTCATTAAATAAGCATGTGCAAATACTATGTCCTGGACACTGTGCTAAGCTCTAACTTAACAATCCTGAATAAGACAGATAGCAATCTACCCCTCATTGAGCTTACCATCTCTCTTTCCTCTGAATTTTGATATTCTAAATATTATAACACTGATCAAACTACAGTAGAACCATGGTGATGTGCAAATTGATTCTTTAGGCAAAGTATCAGTCCCGCTGCTGCTCTTGTATACTTCCAGTGTGGCTGCAAGCGGCCTCTGCTTAGCTAAAAGAATGCAACTATATAAGCACTATTAAGCTGTGAAGTTTAAAACCTTCTCCAAAGATCAGACAAATTTTGATTCCTAAATAAATTTCAGGATGGCCACCCTTTCCTAACAGGAAAATTATAGGGCTCCCAGAAACTTGGGACTGATATAGAAAAAGCAGTGAATCAGGTGTCAGATGCCTATACAAACATGACATGGCACGGCCTTCATCTTCCATCTGCTGTCACAGTTGGGGGAATGTCTGGAGGGCCAACAATTACTCATGTTTACTGATACAGTGAGTGGAGACTAGGACCCCAGCATCCGCCCACTGCACACTTTCCCCCGCCCGTGCGCTATTGTAACTGGAGATGGTGAACATCTGACAACATGTGGCTTTCACCTGTCACGGAGCAACCCTTCAGAGCAAAGGTTATTCAGGAGTCACTTTCATAAAGCAGGTGGAAACAGCCACTCTAGCTGGAGTGAGGATATCCGGCCGGTGTTGAACTTCCTTCTTATCTCCTGCAGTTTGGTAGGAGTGGAAATATGGACTGGCAGAGAGAGAGAGAGAGAGAGAGAGAGAGAGAGAGAGAGAGAGAGAGATGGACAGAGAGACAGAGGAGACAGAGAGACAGAAAGACAGAGAGGCAGACGGACAGAGACAGACAGAGGCAGACAGAGGCAGACAGAGAGATAGAGACAGAAAGACAGAAAGAGAAAGAGAGAGAAGCGAGAGAGAGAGAGAGAGAGGCACCTGGGAAGAAGATGAGGAGGTTGTAGTTCATAAACAAAAGCCATAATGCTAAGGGGCACTGGGGATTTGATATCCTTTCAAGGTTTTGTATGCCAAAACAATGGTGGGAGAGAACAGTAAGAAATGAATAACTAGCTGCCAGGATCCTTGCTAACCATGGTGATTATCTCCAGGCCAAAGTCAACAGGCAGCAGACTGATAAGAGACATGTCAGCTCCCTATTTACAATACATTCAGAGGCTTTGTTTTGCCATGCCATTTAGGTGGAAGCCAGTTTATTCAGTCTTCCCAGATAGATCCCTAGTCCTGTGGGCGGGCGTGACTCTTATCCCTCAACCTCTTCTTGATCTTCAAAACCAGAGCAAAATAGTTGCCAAGCCAGATGGTAAGAAAGGTCTGAGTTCATGTAAGACCTTCTTTCAAAGGCTGTGGGAGCAAGAGCTTGTATCTCTACATCAGCCTGTGCTGAGCACCTTCCAGAAGGCCCCTCTCCCACCATATCACATCCCTGAGCAGCTGCTTCTCAGCTGCATAATTGCCAACCTTCCCATTGCAGGGAGGGAAATGAAACCATTGCATCTATCATCTATCAAAAATTCAAACTCTACTAGTTCCAAACAGCATGGTCTGACACACAAAGACAGCCACCAGTCAGAGGACTAGAGGGACATGAAAGGAAGCAACCCACTTGCAGCAAAGAAGAAAGAAATGGGTATTTTGCTTATATGTTCCTTTCTTTGATCTAAATAGGTCTAGAAATAAAAAGATTTGACTGAGTTTCTCCATTCCACACATTAACTGTTTGCCTTCTGGAAACTTAGTTAACTAAGACCTGGTTCCATCGTCTGTAAAGGGAGAGTAATATGAATACCTGCTTCAAAGCTTTTGTGAAGGTCAAGTAAGAAGTGTGACGAGCTCTATGAACTGTAAAGCACGGAACACATGGTAATTAAGAGTATGTAGAATGCCTTTGGAGTCTGGTTCTGAATGTGTATCAGCTTGCTATCTGCTCATTTCTGTTCCGTCCTGTGTGTACGTTACCAGTATAACTGAAGAATCAGCAATCAACATCTGTCTGGGGACATCGACCTGATAAGATATGTGCGAAGTGAGACTTCATTGTGGTTATGATTTGCATTTTCCTAGTGACTAACGGTGTCATTTTCTTTAATGACTAATGACGTCGAAAGTTTTCCATATGTTCATTAGTCATTCATATATCTTTTTTTGGAGAAAAATCTATTCAAACCCTTCCCCCATTTTTTTCCTTTTTAGTTTTTATTTTTCACAAACACATTATAGCAATAACCATGTAGAAGAAAGTCATCCCACATCCTTACTGCCCCAATAATGCAGCAAATGATTTTTTGTTTCCAAGCTTCTTGTCAATGCACATACTTCTTAAATCTTATTTTTAAAATTGTGATAAACTATGCATAACATAAAACTTGCCTCATACCTAGTAGCTGCTAGGTATACCGTGTGTATTGAATAAATGGGTCAATAAATAGAAGTCTCATATTTTAAGATGACTGTTCCCCAGATGACAACCCTGTCTCCAGACCAGCTGCCTTTACTTCTCTAAGGGAAAGCTGGAGCTAACTTCTGTCAGCAGTGCAGAGTTGGCAGTGGATTTGCTATCCTCATTTCCTGGGCTCGCTGGCTGGGCTCCGAGCTCCACTGCTTGGCCCTGGCTTGGGGGGGAAGGGGAAGGGTGGCAGTAGATCACTGCTTGTGTGAAGTGACCCACACTGGCTTCCTCAAAGAAAATATCTTCTTTATTCACCTTCACCTCAATGCAGAAGATCTCCCAACCAGCCAAACACTTTCTCCTCAATCTTGGGAAGCCTTGAGACTGAGCCCACTGCCTCTCTTCTGGTGTGTGGTCTGAGACTCAATTCTGTCGGGCAGACAGTACGGAGGACCCAGGTCAGAGGGGTCATCAGAATGCTAAGAGGAAATCTGATTGATGAGCAAGTGTCAGCCGGAATGAATGGGAACCTTAATTAATGACTTCTGCCCTGTTTTAAAGAAAGGTTCCCTGACACCCAGTTCTCTCTTTTCTCTGAAAAAAAAAAATTGGGGTGGGGTGAGGAACTGAGGGAAAAAAAGGAGGAAAAAACACCCCTATAATCCAAAGTTTTCTAAACAACATAAAGGAGACTTCAAAGACAGACATTCTGGTCAGTTTTTTATGTGTGAGACTGGTTCAGTGATTCTCTCCTCTCTTTGTTTCCCTGGACAGCTAGGCTCTATTCCAAAGCTAAAAAATAAAAGACCACATTGTTCTGAGGCAAGCTAGCTTTTACAAGAAATTTCCTCCTCACTGCTGGGGCAAATTAACTGCCTCAGCCCTGGGTACTGAGAGGGAATTTCTTCCAGAGCTGGCCACAGTCTGCCTCCCGCTCCACCCTGCTCTGGACCTGCCAGGATACGTCTATACGTACACTCACCATCTACTTAACAAACAGGCGTGCTGACTTGGTCTAAGTCAGTGTGAAAAGTGTGGTAACAGACATCTGTGCCAGGTATGTGTAACAAAGAGGAGGCAGTACTGGCAGAAAAAGGCTATGGAAGGATTCTTAGAACAGTGGTATCTATATTGGGGTTTACATTTAGCAATTTTAGTTGATAACTCAGCATTGAACATCTGTCATATATCTGGTACTGTAGATGGATGATATAGGAGATAAAGAGGAAAGATTCAAATGCCAGCTTAGTGTGTCACTTAAACTCCTGAATCCTCACTGTAAAATAGAACATAAAACCTAATTCTAGGGCTTGCTGTGGAATGGACAAAATGAGTTAATATAAGTAAAATTCATATGTGGTACACGGCATATAGAAGACAATCAATAAATGATGGCTGAGAAAAAGGCAATTCCTTTCCCTGGAGCCCCTCTCTGGTAAGAACAACAAACGTGGAAAGCGCATGATTACATTGTTATCTTACAAAGGCTACAAGAATTGTGCACAAAGTAGAGGGTAAAAAATATGAAGTACAGCAGTCAAAGTGTAATACATGTCAAGCATCCCCGATCCAAAACTCCAAAATCTGAAATATTCCAAAATCCAAACTTTTCAGAGCACCAACTTGATGCCCCAAGTGGAAAATTTCACACTATAAAACTTTGTTTCATACACACAATTATTTACAATGTTGTATAAAACTGCTTTAAATTGTGTGCATTAGGTATGTATGAAACATAAATGCATTTCATGCTTGGACTTGGGCTTTATCCCCAAGATACCTCATTACATACCTGCAGTTTTCAAAACTCAAAAAAAAAAAAAAAAATCTGAAATCCAAAACACTCCTGGTCCCAAGCATTTTAGACAAAGGATAATTAGCCCGTAACCCTCAAGAGGAAGTTTCAATGCAGGTTTCACTAAGAGCACAGATTGAACCTGAGAGCTAAAAACTGAGCAGCCAGGTGAGGCAGGTGGGAGGCGCCTGTGTGAGGGCTGAGCCAAAGCACGGGCTGCGCGTGCGGGCACGAGATGACGCAGCGTTAGGAGCGGTGACGAGAGACACTGGGATGACAGAAGCAAACAGACTCAGCAATGGACTGGACATGGGGCTGAGGGCAGAGGAAACAGTCAAACTTTCCCAGGAGTGGACTTGATGGTCAGAGGCGCCAAATTAGTCTCACGGGGAACAAAGTAAAATTGTCCATTAAGGACAAAGGTAAAAGAGCAGGTTTACTGGATCGAAAGACCCAAACCGATGGAGAATTCTGAAGTGATGATTTGGGGGTCACATGGCTAACTGGCCTACGGGCATCCAGTTGTAGCAGCTTCAACTTCTGCAGTTCTGTAGACTTTGTAAATCACTGTTGAATCCCTTGTCACATATTCCTCTGGTAATCCTGTAAAGCAAATGAGCATATGCTGTCGTCGACGTGGAATAATGGTTAACTTTTACATCAAACAATACAACCTGTTCATTAGTTTAATTGACTTAACCGATCACGTTGAAGTTAAAATCCAGAGACTCAGTTTGCTCAATTTTGCAAAAAAAAAAAATTAAGTCAATATGAATCTAAATTACCTTTTACGGGTAATTATTCTTTTCTCAGTTATGCTTTCGCTCAGAGATGCATACACGTATGTGGTAAAACATTTTAAAACTATGGAAGGTTGCAATGGGAAGGAAATGACAACTGTCCCTATATACTCCCATTTGCCCTCTCTAAAGGTAACTGCCAGTTTCTTGGGTACCTTTACTCAGAATGTGTTTGTTTATAAAATATCTACAACACTATAGATACAGTCAGAGTTCTGTTGCTTTCTTCTTCACCCATTTTACCATTATAAAAACAACTATATTGAATATTCTGGGACATAGGTCACATAACTCAAGGTCAAAGGACTTAACTGCCTTGGAGAGATGGGTTGATCTCTACTTTCCTTTATTTCTGTCATTTTTTGACTGAGTACAAAAGGGAAGATGCTTTCTCATTCCATGGAGCACCATTCTCTCTTTTGACCTCCTCAGTGGATCAAAAATTATTTATAAAGTTCAAGAAATGGAATTATAGAGAAACAGGATATGTGCATTTTTACCTTTTATAATTATCGCCAAACTGTTCTCTGGTTAACAATCCCATCAGTAATGTACTGAAATGTCTAATTTCTCTCACTTTTACCAATGCAATGGGTTTCAAACATCCTGTCTTTTCCAATCTAATAGATAAAAATGGTATCTCATGAGTAAGATTCATCGCTTCTTTGTATACTTAGGCATAGCATATATTTCCTTTTCCATAAATTGTGTATCCTTCTTGTTAATGTTTTTAGTGTAAATTGGAGATTTTTATACACTTATGTGCCAGGCACTGTTCCAAGAATGTTACATAAATTATTTTCATCCTCTTAATAGCACTACTGGGGAAACTACTATCCCGATTTTCTTAAATGAAGAAATGGAAGTTCAGAGAGACTTAGTAATTAGCCCAAGGTCATGGAGTCACAAAGTGGCAGAGGTGGGATTTGTCCACCATCAGTGTGGCTTCAGACTCAAGAGTTAGCTAGCCCTTATGCACTACTGCTTCTTTGCATAGTACCCGTTCCTCCTTATCTCATATCTCTCTGTCCTGTGTGGCCCTGGACGAAGAAAGGAACAAAGGAACATTTGGCCCAGTGAGGAGAACAAAAGAGAGAATGGGGGTGCTCAGGATAAGAAGCTGCCCCCACTTGTGCTCAGCCAAAAAGGAGATAGAAATTAGGAAATTTAGTTTAGAGGAGGTCAATCTGCTACTATCTCTCAAAGCCAGTGAGTTCAGGAGCCATAAGTAGTTTGCACGTCTTGGAACTCTTTGGAGAATACCGCTCTCACCATCGGTTTATAGCAACTGCAGGAGAAAGGGAGCATTTTAATCCTCACAGAGATTCACACAGCCAAGTCTGGAGTGTGAGAAACTCAAGGAAAATTTTTCCATATTTCTTCAACAAATACTTTTTTTTCAAAAAGGTACATGTAAGCCAGGCATAGTGGCACACGCCTGTGATCCCAGCCCTTGGGAGGCTGAGACAGAAGGATCAACTTGAGTTTGAAGCCACCCTGGGCTACACAGTGAGTTTAAAACTAGCCCAAACTACCGAGTAAGACTCTTGTCTTGAAAAAAAAATTTTTTTTAAGGTACTGGTAAGTTTATTAAATTAAAGTATACTTGGGAGATATTACAACTAAATCAATACAAAAAAATGCTTGTTTGAATCCTGACTCAAATAAACTGACTTTAAATATATAAGGCAATCAATGTGAAAGATAATTATATATTTTATGATATTGAGGAATTATAGTTAGTTGCTTAAGAATAATAATAGTATTGGGGCTTTATTTTTAAATCAATTGTTATCTCTTAGAGATACATCCTGAAATGGACATAGATAAAACACAATATTCAGAATTTGCTTACAAAAGTTCAATTTGGGACAAAGAAAGTAAGTGAGACTATTTATCCAAATATATTGGCAATTATTATTAAGCCAGAGTGATGGGTCTTTGGGTGCTCATCATTCAATTCTACCTTTTAGCAGGCATGTATTTGAAATTTTGCACAGTAAATGCTTCAAGGTAAAAAGAAAACCATTAACTGTAACCTTGCCTCACATCACATAAATTAGAAATTTAATAGACATCACAGACCAGTAAGTTAAAACTGTCAAGTTGCTTTGTGACCTCGGAGTAGTCAAAATTTTCTAGTTATGATTCCAAAGGCACTACTATAAAAGAAAAAAATGAGCTGGGAGTGATGGCTCATGCCTTTAACCCCAGCACTCGGGAGGCTGAGGCAGGATAGTTGTGAGTTCGAGACCAGCCTGGGTTACAAAGTGAGTTCAAGGCCAACCTGAACTGCATAGTGAGACCCTGTCTCAAAAAATAGGGCCAGGGATCTAGCTCAGTGGTGTAAGCATCTGCCTGGCAAGAGCAAGGTTGTGAGTTTGATCCCCAGTTCCAAAAAAAAGAAAAAGGAAGAAAGAAAAAATTGATAAATAGGACTTAGTATAGATGTAAAACATCTGCTTTTCAAAAACACCATTAAGGCACAGACTCAATGAAAATATTTACAACATTTATTATGATAATGGACTTGTAACTATAACACATAAAGAACTAAAAATTGATAACATAAAGGCAAAATAATCAAGAAGAAAGGAATAGTTAAAGACTTCTTTTTTGTGTGTATGTTTGTTCATTTGTTTGACTAAAGACTTAAATAGGCACTTTAAAAAAGAAAATACCCAGTTTTACAAAGTATATGAAAATGTGCTAAGTATCATTAGTCATCAGAAAACACAAAATAAAACCAAAATGATATATCATTATACATCCACAAGAATGGCTAACCTTAAAAGGTTGACCATATAAGATAAGCGAAGAGGTGGAGTAGTTGGAACTCTCACATATTGCTAACAGAATCCTATATTGCTAAACCCATTTTAGAAGTTGATCTAGCAATTTATAATAAAGATAAACGCATATTGTTAGCAATTCTATATCTAGATATGTTCCTAAAAGAAACATACCCATGAAATTTGTGTATAATGGTACTTATAGCACCATGACTCATGAAAGCCCAAACTTGAAATAACTAAAGTGACTATCTTTGGAAGAAAGAATGAAACAAAATGGTTTGTGTTTGTACATTAAAATAAACCTATCCAGTAATATAAAGATATAATTTATTAACATGCAACAACACAGATGGGTCTCAAAAATGTAATGTTGATCAAAATAAATGAAAAACAAAAGTGCATTCTAATTCCATTTATGCAAATGTCAATAAATACACAAAATGAAACTATGGCAATAGAAGTCAATATAATGATTATCTCTGAAGGAAGTTTGATATTGATGAAAAAGAGACTAGAGGAAACCTTTGGTCATGGATGTGTTCTAATCCTTTTCTAAGTGTTAGTCGCCTGGGTCTCTATCTAAATAAAAAACATACTACTCTAGTCACTTAAGACTTATGTCTTTCATTGCATATACTTATACCTTAGTAAAACAGTATTTCAAAACATATAGGGTAAAAACATACCAATTACTGATGGTGTGATAGAGTAAGTGCTTTATAAAAATCTAGACAATAGACAATTTACAACAATGATCCACTGAAATGCAATCATGTCAGAAAGAATATGATGAAGGTGCAGAGAAGACTGAATTGTATAGAAGTAGATGGAATACACAGGATAGAAGGTGAAATAGGGAGTTGGAAGAGTTTTAGGAGAAACTAGATGTGAAGAAACATGGCAGCAACTTGGAAATATTTCTAGCAAAAGCTTCATGAAGCAAGAAATGGTCAGTGGGTGTTTAGATCAGTGTCGTTATAAATTGTTACATGTATCATTTTATGCTATAATCCCTTTTGCTATGCCAAACCCTTCTTGAAAGAATGTTAGACACGACTTTTTTTTTTTTGTACCAAGAATCAAGGACACAATTTTTCTTACTGATACTTTGAGGAAAATTAAGAAAAAAGAGTAGCCAGGCATGGTGGTGCATACCTGTGATCCCAGCACTCTAGAAGTCTGAGGCAGGAGCATGGAAAATTCAAGCCCAGTTCGGGCAACTTATCAAGACTCTGTCACAAAATTTAAAAAGGATGTGTTCTAGTCAGGGGTTACAGGGAGAACAACTGCATAAAGGACACAGGATTTGTAATACTGTTTATAATAGCCACCCAGAGTTAAACACAGAAAGTGCAGGAAAATCTGTCCACAACACTAAGACCCAGGATATTTAGCTGAGGGCCTGGATCCCACAGCAATGTCTTGCAAGAGTCCAGCTAGAGACGCAAATGCATGACAATGCCTCCCACAAATCCAGTTGGAAATCTAAGAGCCCACAATAAGGACTCATGCCAGTATATTTTACGGTTCTGTGCCGGGAAGGCCAAAGGTCAGTGGGGGAACTAGGAAATCTATGCCAGCAGGGTGAAGGAGCTATGCAGCGGGTTGAGGGTTCTACATGGGAGCTGAGAAGTCACTCTCAAAAGAAGAAGCCAGGCTGCCCTGAAGAGGACCACAGCCATCCTCAGCAGCAACGAAGTCCCGCGCTCCTCCGACGATGAGAACAGTCAAGCACAGGTCAGGAAGCCCAGCGTGACCAGCTTCTCCAGCACACATCTTCCCCTCCGGAACCAGGAAGCGATGCGCAATGTGAATGTGAGAAGCAGAGCTCCCCCAAGGTGAACCACAGCCACTCTCATTGATGAGGTCCTGAGCTCCTCCAATAATGACCGAATCCATATTGGGGAAGCCAGCATGACATGCACCTCCGGCAGAACCATCGGCTTGAAACAGCAACTCTTGACACACGCCTCGCTCTTCTTCTCCACATCTCTATTTATGCTGGTAACTTTCTTCAGGTGGAGCATCTTTACTCAACACCAGCTGAATTAATTCAGCTGGTGCTAAGTTGACCACCAGTTTTTAATCCATAACAGGATGCAAATATAGCTCAAGTGTGAAGATTCTGGGTCCAATCCCCAGTACTGTAGAAAGTAAAAGGAGAGGTGGAGAAAGATGTAGAAAAGAAAAGAAGGAAGGAAAAAAGGTAGGAAGAAAGAAGGAAGGAAGGAAAAGAAGGAAGGAAAGAAGGAAGGGAGGGAGGAAAGGAGGAAGAAAGAAAGAAAGGTTGATACGTAGTACACTCAAGATGGTTCCGGCAGGAAGGAAGATTAGCCACCATCAAGTCCTATGATAGTAGAGAACTAAGAAAACAACACTCTACCCTCACTGACACATACACAAGTATTCTCTGAATACTGAAAAAGTATGATATTGTTAACTAAGTAGCCATTCACATTTTTTTATTTCTGAGAAATTAACTGCTTAAATTTAATGAACTAACTAAAAATCAAAAATATATACCAATTAAACTGAAATATTGAAGACATTTATATTATACTCAAGAATAAGAAGGTTGATTGCTATCACCACTATACCTCAGCATTGTTTTGGAAAGTTTTGGGTCAATGCAAGGAAC